>APFE031511230.1:12006-42408 GCA_000404065.3 Pinus taeda
AATGACTTTGACAAACTCTGATTATGACAAACTTCCTAGTAAAGTATTGACAACTTTGGCATTGGTTTCATACTGCTTTTTACCTACCGCATCTGTAGGAATTGCAGTTGGAAATGTATATCCTCCTTCCACAATTTCCTAGACATCCATTCCAAGAGATTGTAGATAGGTTGTGGTTCTTATTTTCCAATAAACAAAGTTTCTCCAATCGAAGATTGGCGGTCTGATGGATCCCATGCTTTCATGATTATTCATGTTGACGGATCTCCCTTCAAGCCATTAAGCTTCTTCTAAAGGACCTTCTCGGATACCAATTGTTAGAAATAATACTGAGAGGGGGGTGAATCAATATTATCAGATCAATAATTTTATTTCCCAAGCGGATTTATATACACTACTTCAATGAAGTGAACTAGCGTGTACACACAACTGTGATTAAATAAACCAGCGTATATCCAGAGAACTTGTGATTTAGACAATTTATCATGTGTTGAGCTTAAGCCAATACATCAGTAACTTATTAGACAGTGCAGTAAAAGCATAATAAAGCATCACACATAAGCAACACACATGAACACCAAGATTTAAGGTGGAAACCCAATGTGGGTGAAAATCACCTATTGTTGTCGTCTCTGTCTTCTTTTAATAATAAGAAAATCTATTTACAATCTTGTACTGGTCCAGATTCGTACCAGTATGCAGGCTTCTAAATATAGAAGGTTACAATCTTCTCTCATTCTCTAGCTTCTACTGGAAGGGAGCTACAACCCCCTAGTTGTTGCACTAGCCAATATGTTTACTAGTACATAGGTGCCAGCCTACAGAAAACTTCACTCTTCCATCAGGGACCACATTTCATGAATTTTCAGACTAAATACTCCTGGATCACAACACCACAATCTGAAGGCCACGTTTCATCCAATTTTCATACTGGACCCATCCAAGACTTTTTAAACTTAAACTACATCAACCAATATTCAGTTAATCTGAACAATCAGATCACTGATACCAGAACACTATGCTGAACCCAGAACCCTGCATCATCATTCAGAACTAGCTGTAACCTCAAAAATCATACATTAGAGTGTATACACTACTTGGCTGAACCCAAACTGTGTGTAACGCTACTTCCATTAATCAAACCTGCGTATACCTTCAAAATTGTTGCAAACATAAAATTTTGAATCAAGTCTGTACCAACCATCAATATACTAAATATATATTGTCAACTTACAGAGCTTTACACAAGCAGGGACAAAGATCACTTCTTCTCACTTATAAAATCAATCAATCAAATGCTAGCCTCCTTATGCATTCTGTTTTACTTTCAGATCTAAGAAGAATTCATTGACAGACAATAGTAAAACAACAGAAATTGATCAGATAGATCAATCAGATCTAAAAAAGAAGCTTTCTTTTGTATACGCTGCTTGAAAGAACAGAACCTGTGTGTATACACTCTTTGGCCGAGATGAACCTGCGTACAGATCTGCAAATATTGACTTAGAACTATGTTGCAATTCTAGACTTTAGACAAACCTAGATCATGATAGATAACAAATAAAACAGGAGCAAAACATCAGATCTAGTCTCAACCAATATCATATCATTCAAGAATAAGTCATTTTAGGTCTCGTGATCCTGATGCAATATTGAACTCAATGTGCACATAAATATTTCAGATCTAGTCCCAAACATAACCCTGCAACATAAAATATACTTTCGATAGAAATATTCTTTAGAATCATATTGCTTGCACACTAGGCCTTATGATCTTTTCCTTCTTATATAGCTTTAGGCCCTTTGTCAATACCTTGGACCAGAAACACTTAGTACCAATATCTTGGACCAAAACCAGTTAGGACCAATACCTTGGACCAAATACCTAGGGTCAATACCATGGACCAAATACCTTGGACCAAAAACTTGATTTTCCATCCATACGTGCTTTTCCTTCCGTGAAAGTGTGTGTATACGTATATGCTCTTTTTGTTCTGTGTTCCCGCATGTATATGCTACTTTGAAAAAGTGAACCAACGTATACCTCTCTTTCTTCAATCTCTGGAGTCTGATCTATAATCCTTTGTTGTTAACTTGTTGCATTGTGAACTGTCATTTGTGTGAGTTGCCATCAAGGACAACACCTGTATCATAATTCCAATAGAAGGTAGTTCTATATTCGTTGCGACAAGCAGAAAACTAAATCTTTTTGGGGAATTTAATTTCTAAAGGGAGGAAATAATATATTTTGATGTATATATGATGTATTTTTTATTTAGAAAAGGGCTAGTTAGTGTGTGATAGAGAAAATACATTGTCCATTGTACATTTCCATATTTCAGTGAATGATGAAGGTTGAAGTCTACTTGTTCAACGATTCCTATGTCAATCATTTATGTTGATGCTTACTCTTGTTTATGTTTCTTTATATTCTATTATGGCCATGCTTAAATGTTATGTCTTCAGTGTTTAGTTAAACAAATTTATTGCAGAATTCACTTTCAGGTGCTCTGTTATAAGTAACTAAACATTTTAGTGTTTTTCCTCCACCATAATATCTAAAATTCATCCTCAGCTAGATGCTTTAGATATTATCAATTTCATTATTATTCTACTTACCTTACTATAATGAAATTTTGACAAAGACACCATAAATATTGCATATCTTGCCCCTGTCTAAGGATCCTTCATTTTCCCATTTGTACACTGAAAATCATTAGATTAATTTGTTTCCATTTTCTATGGATTTTCCCTCCCCCATGCCATCAAACTGATGAAATTATCCTACTTCAATCTATATACATAGCCTAAAATCCAGAATATTTCATAAGAGAGAACCCTCTCTGGGTTTGAAGGGCTAGCTTCCAACCATAAAGTTTGGTTTGTGGCTACCTTTGGGTTCCTCTCTTCAGCCTAGAGGAATTACGAAGTGTTAAAAAGTACCTTAAGTCATGCTTTGTTTTTGACTGATATGCCGTATTTTTCACCAATTGAATAACACTCAGACTATCACAATATAACACATACTTGTCCTGATTTATTCCTATCTCTCATAGAAATCATTGCATCCACAACATCTCTTTACAAGCTTTTGTTGCAACTATTTACTTTGCCTCTATTGTCGAGAGATCTATTATTCTTTGTAGCCTTGACACCCAAGATACTACTGCACTTGCAAATGTATACAAATAACCTATAGTCGTCTTTGTGATGTCCATATCTCTAGCAATATCTACATATGTAAATCCTTTAAGCACAGTATCATTATGACCAAAACATAAACAATAATGACTATTACCCTTGATAAACCTCAAAATCCATTTTACTGCTTGCCAATTTCATTTTCTTGGATTGGTAAGGAACCTTCTCACTACTCCCACTAAATATGCAATGTTTGGTCATGTGCATACCATGGCATACATCAAGCTTCCAACTACTGAAGCATAAGGAATCTTTCTTATTTCTTCCTTATCCTTGTCATCACTAGTACATAACTCAGTGCTAAGCTTGAAGTGGACTGCAAGGTGTGTGCTAACTAACTTGGCATCCTTTATATTAAACCTATCAAGCACCTTCTTGATATATTTTTCTTGTGACAACCATAACCTTTTGTTTTTCATGTCACACATAATCCTCATGCCAAATATCTATCGTGTTAGACCCAAATCCTTCATTGCAAATTTGTTGCTCAAATCTTTCTTCAACCTATTGATCATAGTCTTATCATGCCCAATAGTCAACATATCATCCACATATAAAAGTAATATTGTATAATTTCATTGATCATACCTCTTGATATAGACACAATGGTCAGCGTCCAACCTGTGAAAATCGTGTTCCAACATGAATGAATCAAATTTATTATACAATTTCTAAGGTGTTTGTTTCAACCGATAAAGGCTCTTCTTCAACCTACAAACTAGGTCTTCTTTTCCTTTTCCTATGAAGACTTCTCGTTTCTCCATATAAATTTCTTCCTCCAATTCACCATGAAGGAAAACAATTTTTACATCTAATTGTTCACACTCTAAGTCTAAAGAAGCAACAAGACCAAGAATGACTTTGACAAATGAAATTTTGACAATAGGTGAAAAAATTTCAGTGAAGTCAATACCTTCTTTTTGGGCAAATCCTTTCACCACCAACCTTGCTTTATACCTCTCATTTTCTTCACCTTCATTCTTAATCCTGTATACCCATTTGTTTTGTAGGGCTTTTATACCTTTTGGGAGATTTACTAATTCCCAAGTTTTATTTTCCAGCAAAGAGTTCATTTCTTCCTTCGTTTCTTTCTTCCATTCTTTATTGTGCTTAACTTTACAAGCCTCCTGAAAACAATTAGGTTGACCTTCATAAGTTAATAAAATATAGTTTGAAGGATGATACCTTTGTGAAGGTTTATGAGGCATAGAAGATCTACAAAACAACTATGATGGTGCATTATCGAGTTAAATATCCTATAAAGGTTACTACAAGGTTCCTTCTTCTTGATGTTCATCATTTTCTACTTGATGTCCTTCCTACTCTTAAATTTTTTGTCCACCTTCTTGCATTCGTGGGATGTTTTCTTGTTGATCTTCAAGCCTGTCAATAACTTTCTTGATGTCCAACTCATCTATAGGTATCTTAAACATTTCTGGCTCATTATATATTACATCCATACTTCTAATAACTTTATGTTTTATAGGATCCCATAGACAATAACCAAATTCTCCGTCCTCATATCCCAAAAAAATGCATTTCATAGATTTATCATCTACCTTAGTTCTATTTTATTTAGGAATATGTACAAATGATTCACGTCCAAATATTTTCAAATGAGAATAATTCAACCTTACCAGTCCAAACTTCTTTAGGAACAACACCATCCAAGGTAGTACTAGGAGATCAATTTATAAGATAACGAGTTGTCCTTACTTCTTCTTCCCAAAAATGCTTCTCCTCTCAAAAATTTGACAACATATTCCTCACTTTCTCCATATCAATGTGATTCATCCTTTCCGTAGAACCATTTTGTTGAGGAGTACTAGGCACAATCTTCTCATGATTTATGCCAAACCTATTACAATATTCCTTGAATGCATTTGAGCAATAATCCATTTTTATATGTTCTTAAGCACTTGAGAAAATGGTTAGTTTCTCTTTCAACAACAACATGGAATTTTTGATTTATTTCAAAAAATTCACTACTGTTTTTCATAGGGTAGGCTCAAACCTTCCTGGATGCGTATCTATAAATGTTACAAAGTAAAATTCTTCTCATAATGACTTAATTTAAACAGGGAAAAACACATCTGAGTGCATCATTTCCAACAAATTTTTATTTCTATTATGGCCCCCTATTCACACCTAATCTTTGGGATTAGGTAAATCCATGTAAATATAGTAAATAGAGAATAAGGAGAATTAGAAGATGAAGAGGCAGTGGGAGATGAAACCCAAGAGTCTTTCCCTCCATGTATATATCTATGATCAATCTTAATGCAAGAGCACAATTCGATTTGAGGAGTTACCTCTTGGTCTGACATGGTATCAGAACCAACCCCTTTTTGGCTTCCTTTCTACCCTTGTAACTCGCTCTTGCCTTTTTTATACATATTTTGTAGAACTGACACCTCTACAGTTCAAATCGCTTACCACCTTATTGCCTTTGCATGCAGTAAGGATGACAGGCAACACCCCAACCTAGCACATGGATATGCCTGAACGCCTAACTCCTCACACCTACATTATATCAAATAAGTTGAAAGCCTCCTTGAATTCGGAGATCTACTCTTTTGTGAGTTTCTCAATGATTCTGGTCACTTCCATCACTGAGGAATATCACCCAACCCATCAATCATTATAGTGATTACGTAGCCTCACAGTGCTTTGTGCTAACACATTACAATCCCTAATTATTTTGTTCTGATACATCCACACCGAGGAAACTCTAATACTCTCTACTGCACCATGAAACCATGTCTACACCATGTGATTTGTGAGAGCAAATTTTTTGTGTGATATTCTGCTAGTGTTCACTGATTTCACAGGAGAAGGTACCATTTTCTAGTTTGGTCAAGAGGAGTGTGCCTGCCTTTGAAGCCTTAAAGAAGTTAAAGGAATTGTTTGGCTTACACTTTGAAATTGAATTTGTTCAATTCATGATTAAGTTGTTAAGTTTGGAGTTGAAAAATGATGACCATCTTGCCCTAGCATGAGGTCATTTATTTTACAATTGCATGTTCTAATGATTATTGGTTATGACACTTTCGATTTGGACACTTGCACTTTTCTGGTTTAAGATTGTTGTAGCAGAAACATATGGTCATAGGATTACCTCCCATCAAAGAACCTGCTAGTACTTGTGAGTGTTGCATATTGGGAAAGCAACACCATGAAAGTTTTCCAAAGGGAGTTGTATACTAAGCAAAGAAACTTCTTGAGCTAGTGTATACAAACTTGTGTGGAACTATGAGGACAGAGTCAATTGGTGGAAGTTTTTACTTCCTCACTTTCATTGATGATTATAACAAAAAGACTTGGGTTTACTTCTTGAAGCAGAAGTCTGAAACTTTTGCAAAGTTCAAGGATTTCAAAGCCTTAGTAGAGAAACAAACTGATCGACAAATCAAGGTGTTGAGGTCAGATCGTGGTGGAGAATATGACTCAAAGGCATTCCATGATTACTACAAACAACATGGAATCAGAGGATAGTTTACAACCAGGTACACACCGTAGTAGAATGGTATAGCAGAGAAAAAGAACAAGACAATTATGAACATGGTAAGAAGCATGTTGAAAGGCAGAAACTTGTCTAATGAGTATTGGGAAGAAGCAATTGCATGTGCTATCTATGTGATCAACATATCTCCTACAAAAAGTGTGATGAACAGAGTACCAAAACAAGCATCTCCATATATGTCTTGCAGCATATCTCATTTGAGAGTATTTGGATGTGTAGCTTATGCACATGTGCCTAAAGAGAGAAGAGGCAAATTGGATGATAAAAGTGAAAAATGCATATTTACTGGTTATAGTGAGCAATCAAAAGCTTACAAATTGTATGACCATGTCACCAAGAAGACCATAATTAGCAAATATGTTTTTTTTCAAAGAACAAGAGTCATGGAATGGTAATTAGACAAAATAGTTGATGCACAAGCGCCACTAATGGAAGAAGATGATATAGCAGAAAAGGAGCAGCAAGAATCACAAGTGAAGACACCAAACAAAGACACACCAACAAGGACTCCAAGATTTTCTGAGCAACATGGATCTTCAAGCAGATCAATAGATCGAGGTTCTCCTAACAATCAATCAAGTGAAGAATCAAGAAATGGTAAGAGAAAGATGAGAAGTCTGAAATATATTTATGGTGATTTGGATGTTATTTCAAATTTTGCATTGTTGTCATTCCAACCTTCTTTGTTTGAAGAAGCAATCAGCGATGAAAATTGGGTACATGCCATGTATGAAGAAATTGAAGTTACTAAAGAGAATGATACATGGGATTTGGTTTACTTACCAAAGGACAAAAATATCATCGGTGTAAAGTGGGTGTACAAGACAAAGTTGAATGAGAAAGGTGAGTTTGACAGATTTAAAGCAAGACTTGTAGCAAAAGGATTCTCGCAACACCCAGGAATAGATTTTGGGGAAATGTTTGCTCCGATAACTAGATTGGATACTGTAAGAGTAGTTCTAGCCACAACATCTCAAAACAAGTGGAAAGTATATCAGATCGATGTGAAATCAACCTTCTTGAATGGAATTCTAGAAGAAGATATTTATGTGCAACAACCTCCAGGATATGAAGTTGAAAGTAACAAAGATAAAGTTTACAAATTGAAGAAAGTGCTCTATGGACTGAGGCAAGCACCTAGATCTTGGTATAGCAGAATTGACAACTAAATGATTAAGAATGGATTTTGTAGATGAACATTGAGCCTACCTTGTACACAAAGGTAAATGAGCATGGAAAAATTTTGATTTTTTGCTTATATGTTGATGACATGATTTTTACAGGTGATTTAGATGAATTTAAAGCAGCCATGATGAAATAATTTGAGATAACAGATCTTGGTCTCATGAAATATTTTCTTGGCACAAAAGTTGAGAAATCTGAAAAAATGATTTTTTATTTGTCGAAATAAATATGCCAAAGTTTTGTTGAAAAGATTCAGGATGGAAAATTGCAAACCCGTCCCTACACCAGTTGAAACAGGTAAAAATTTAAGCAAGGATGATGTAGGATCAAATGTCAATCCAACTCTATTCAAAATATTGGTTGGCAGCCTCATGTATCTCACAACTACAAAACCAGATATCATGCAAGGAGTGAGTTTGATTTCCAGATTTATGGAGACTCCAAAAGACACACATTGGAGTGTAGGAAAAATAATTTTGAGATACGTAGAAGAAACTAGAGATTGTGGCATAATGTATGAAAACACTAAAAATAAGGATTTGATTGGATACACAGATAGTGATTTTGTAGGAAGTTTGGATGATAGAAAGAGAACTTCTGGTTTTGTGTTCCATCTTGGTTCAGGTGTGATTCCATGGGCATCTAAGAAGCAACCCATTGTGACACTTTTGTCAGCAGAAGCAAAATATGTAGCAACAACATCAACAACATGTCAAGCAGTCTAGTTAAGAAGAGTATTTGATGGACTCAAGAAGAAACAACAAGGATAAACAAAAATATATTGTGACAACACCTCAACGATTACACTATCCAAGAATAGTGTGTTCATCAAAAGAGAAAACATATTAATACTAGATATCACTTTATTAGAGAAATTGTGAGCAATGGAGAAGTTCACTTGAAGCCTTGTAAATCTAGTGATTAATTGGATGACATATTTACTAAGTCATTAGCAAAATATGTGTTTGAGTTTCATAGAAGAAAATTGAGTGTTGTAATCCTAGCTGCGACATAGATCAACAGGCATGTTTGAGTTGTTATGAGTCATGTTTTAGTTTAGTGGTTGTAATTAAGGGGGGGGGGGTGTTAAAATAAGATAAATACTCCCACGTGAGGAGTTGGCTAAAGTTAGAGAGTCGGTTAACTGAGTGTTGAGTCAAGTTGAGTTAATTCATAGTCAAACTTATAGTGTGTGATTTCATGTCAAGTTGTGTGTGGTTTCATGTCAAGTTATTTTAGGCAAGTCACTAGTTGGGAAAGGTTAAATACCCTTCACTAGATTCATTGTAATTATCAAGTTTTGTGTGATCAATAGAAGAGCCACAACTCATGTGTTTTATGTGTGAATTTGTGTCTAATATTTTTAGCCTTTCCAATAGCATCGGACCAAAAAAAATCGATTGGTTGTCTTAGAGAGAGAACGCTGAGATTTGTTGAATATTATATGCACTTGTCCAAGGAAGAAAATTGGGGCCTTCAAAATTGTTGCGTGTTGGAGAAGATAATAAAAGCTACACAAAAAAATGTTTCTGCACAAATAGATCTAGATTGATAAACTTGCGATTTCACCATCCAAGCCAATGAGCCAATGATCCCAGGTTTTCTATGCAGATTCAATGACTTCTGCAATCCACCATGCCTCTCACCGACGCATCCTTTCTTGATAGAGTCTAGATAATCCAACATGTTAAATGCATGGATTGCTTCTTCTTCTTTTTTTCATAAGAAAAAATATGTCGTCTTTTATATATAAAAAAAGGGAGTTCATATACATAGTTCTTCATTTAATGAAATTTTGTTCTTCCTGTTCTAACACAGTTTAGAGTTTTCAGCTCTATGCAACCTATAAACCATGTAATATCTATCACTTACCATCTGTAAAAATGGACTTTTAAGAGAATGAGCATTTTACAGGCATGTACAGTCCTTTCAAAAAACATATTAGGAATTCAAGAAACCAAAAGTTTAGTAAGATTAGAAAATATTAAAACTGTCGGAGTCGACCCTCATGTTGTTATGGATGTATGAAGCATATGTGACGACCCTTGGAATTCCCTTCACACCTCTTTTGGATAATATATCTGCAACTTGGTTTTTCTCCCAAAAGATGTTTGCAAAGGAAACGTGCTAAAAGGAACCCACCATTGATCAAATGCATTTATCCAATATAACATCCTTGGAGGCTAAAAGCATTTTATCCCTTTGATCCAATCAATGCAACCTTTTGAATCCCCAAATACGTGCAAGTAGTTGATATTGAGCCATGGTGATGAGTAAAGTCGACCCCATAATGCTATATTTTTTTCTCAGTTGATGGTGCCCTTGCCACCTTCCGACTAGAAATTAAAGTAGTGCCCTAGTTCCCTAACAATAATACCATTGACACTATGACTGATTAATTCAAGTGTTGAGGCAGTTGAAAAATCTGTCTGAATAATGAGATTGGAACATCAGGCATATGTAGTCGGCCAAAGTTCAAAACCACCACTAGATCTTGCAAATCTAGGCATTCAAGTAACATATCACAACTACAAAAGAAGCATGATCAAAAGCATAAACTCCATTTAGATCTTAAAAAATTAAGAAACTCAAAAATAATTCAGCAGGGCATGAATTGTCTACTATGACACCATGAGTATTCTATGACTTAAAATGTTGTGTAAAAGTACATAGAAGACCTTGATTATATAGCCATGCAGGAGCCCAATGTCGGTTAAGGATAACTACGTCAACAGAGTAGATGCAATTCCCTATGTGAGCTTACAACTCACCATACTTAGCTCGTAGGGAAATGAAGTGTTGGAAAAACCAACTCTAACAATTTCTATAGATTGCTAGTTGGTCTATGTCTAACATATTTGTTTTTTAAAGTATTCTGATGTTTTCTACATGCTTGTGCCAATTCAATATCAAGAACTAGTACTATGTAGTGAATTAGTGAATTATGTCCTTAGGTTTATAAAGCAATTAAAATATAAAAATGAATTGAAAATGAAAATTAGATCTACTCTCGGTGGAATCAGATCTATGGTGTTTGGGCGAGGGAGTTACCCGATAGTTAACGAGAAGAAGTGGGTTATAGAAACCCACAAGTGGATTTCGAGCAGAGGAAAGGCCATAAGCTGTAATTCCCCGTTGGCTCCGATTCCATTCACACAGTGACACGTAACTGTGAGATGTGAGAGGGAAACCGCTTCCCGGGCAGATTTGGAGTGTGCTAGTTAACCGACCGAAATAGGTGTGAGCCATTAGATCTGGTGGAGCAAGATCGATAGTTGAGAGACGAGGAACTTGTTTTGAAGTCGGGAAGTGTTTTGACAGTTGGATCTTGAATAGATCAACGGTGTAGAAGTGTCGACGATTCTTGTGAAGGACAGATTTCAAACTTTTATAAATCTTGTTTTGAGGTACCGTCGGGTCCGGAGTAGTAGAAATGGGTTGGGAAACCCACAAGTGGATTTCGGGCGGAGAAAAATCCATAAATGGTATTTCTCATTTGGCTCTGATTCCACTCACTCAGTGACACGTTTCAGTGAGGTAAGAGAAGGAAACCGCTTTTTGGGCGGATTTGAAGTGTGCAAGTCAACTGGCTGCAACACGTGTGAGCCATTAGATTTGGTGGAGCGAGATCGATGAAAGACAGACGAGGGGCATGTTTTGAAGTTGGGAAGTGTTGTGACCGTTGGATCTTGGATAGATCAACGGTGAAGAAGTGTCATCATTTCTTTTGAGGGGCGGATTTCAAATTTTTTAAACTATGGTTTGGGTTACCATCGGGTTTGGATTAGTGGAAGTTTAGCGGAACTCTGCAACTTTTGGAGGGGTTTGTTAGCTTAGCGGAAGCTCTAAAGTTGTCAGTGGATGACAAAGATTCCTTGGGAGTTTAACACTCCTTACTATTTTCAAGTTTTTGGAAATCCGTGAGAATTGGTTTGATCCTAGCTTTGTTTTTCCAGTTGATGGCATTACCACAACAGGCTGGTTCTTGTTTGGGTCTTTGCACTTGCAAAGAAGTGTAAAATATGTAATGTGCTTGTATGGTCAATAGAAGGCTCCATTCTTACTTGACCAAAAAAAAAAGAAAACTAGATCTGCAAGAGGTTTCAATGGAACATAATATCTAAGAAAATAAGTGAGACAACTCTCTACAAAATAAGTGGTTTAAATTGTTCTAATCCTATTTTTAACAAGAAAAATAAAAACAACAAATATCGAAGAGAACGTAGTGGTAGCTAGGTAAGACAGAGACCTAACCTTGGATATAAGCTACTTTGAATGTTTCTTACAAAGTGAGGTATTATGACATGCTTGTGGATATTAGGAGGTCCATTATCTTGTTGACATATGAAAGCTAATAGTAACCCTAAGCACAAAGTGGGCTAAGACAATTATCATGAACCAATTCTTATATGTTTGCATTCATATGTGGCCATAAATATCTCAAACAATTATGACCTATATGCCTTGTTACATCTTTAATATTGAGCATTATCATTACTTGTAATATACATATATTGTAAGCTCATAAACGAATGAGTTTACAAATTGATAAACTCAATTTATTTATAGGTTTTCTTCCACTTTTTTTTGCTAGAAAAAATTCTATCAAATCTATTCATTTTTCTCAAACTCCTTCTATTTATGTCATATTAAAATGTCTCAAACCTCATAGGAAGAATTTTCTATGGTCAAAGTCCCCATTAATCAAATTGTACTCGTTAGGAAAGCATAATTTGTGATTTATTTTTTCACTTCTTCTCTTGAATGCTATATGTCTTTCTCTACTTTAATATGATATAAATCATTTTATCACTTTGTTTTTTATTTTCCATCTTATTTTTCCAAATCTTATTACTATTCTTTTCTTTCAACAATTGCATATTGTTTAACATGTTTTCTCTATCTTAAAATGTTTCACAAAGTTTCCTTTATTCTAAATTTCGAATGCCAAATTCTTTTTCTTTAGTTTATTACTTTTATCCTAATTATTCTATATCTTAATATATATAGAATATATAATAAATTATATATTTACTTATAACCAAATAAAAAATAAAACTAACGGGAAAAAAATTGAGATTTTGATGACACTTTCTGATTGATATATATAAAACACTCTTCTCCCCGTAACATTGAATTGTTTTAAACTTATTCTTAACTTATTTTTAATTAACCCTTTCATTAATTTTAGTATAACAAACTCAAATTTTCTGAACAACCAAAGGCTAGAAAATTAATTGTTGGGATGTTAATTGCTAGATTCAAGTCTCTTTCAAGATATTAGAGAATTAGCTGCGATGAAATTGCCGTGTAATAATTTCTTTTCCTTCAATATGTAATTTTTTTTTAAAACATATCTAGTGATTTTTAAATTATGAACTTTTTGAAAATTATAGAGAGACACAATTCCAATTTTTATTTTTTTTAAACTAATGTTACATAATAGTAATAATAATTAATTTAAATATAATTAAATTAAAATAAAAACTAATAAAAAGAATTTTTTTGAATTTGGTAGTATCATCTCTAATTATATTATCAAACTATAATCGAGGTTTTCTAGTAGTCTTAGGTGGCCTCAACTTACCCGTGGGAAACCAAGTTGGCCACCTATCAGCGTTAAAAGCTGTCCAAAACTTGAATAAGTTTTTTCTATCATCCTTGCAACATTAGCTATTCTATCTATAATAAACATCAACTTAGGAAAGTAAAAGCTACTCGTCATAAAAGCTGAATTTTATCTAGACCTTTGTTTTACTCATCATCCAAGGACTCCACCGGGGCTGGAGCTTTAGTGCATCTCGCTTCTCCTTATGTCCTACAAGCTTTGCTCGATCCTGTTCAGTGCCAAGTTGTTTTGGTAGACTTGAATCTGTATTGCTGCTATCTCTTTGAGGAGATCCACTTTGTTGGGTTCCTTCATTTTGGTTTCCTCTTGTGCCTCCTATCCTTTGTTTATTTCTTGTTCTTTGTTGAGTGTCATAGCTCGGGGCACTACATTCTTCATAACCCAGTATTGCTGGATTGTTTATCTGAATAGAGCATGGCGGTCTCAGGTGTTCCCTGGGTCTTGTACCATGGCTTCCCACTCTTCTGTTGCAATATCCTGGTTGGTGATGTTGTCATTTAATTCCCTCTCCCATCCAACTATTTGTGCTCTTACCTCGGACGGGTTACCAACCATGTATGCATCAATAAGAGTCTTCATATGCTCCTATCCTGTCTTCCTACCTGGCTTGCATTGGCCTCTGCTGGAGGTTCCAACCCCCCCAGTGGTCCATTTCCCTACCTTACCTGCTCCTCTCCTGCTCCTTTTAGCCACCTCTTTTCCTTCTCTCGCCATTCTCACTTTGTCTTGGTTGCAATTTTGTTCACCCCAATCTCTCTCCTAGGTATGCTTGCTTGCTATAGTGCTCTGCATGGTTTGGGCCTCCAAACTGTGTTGTACGTAGATTATAGTTATACCTAGAGCAATACCATAAGAAGTATCAGTAATCTGAGTGTATACTCCCCATACTGCCTTTTGTTTATGAGTATTGGGATTTGTCTCTCGCTCAAATCCTGGCAGTGTAAGTTTACCTCTCTTCTCTCTCAAACTTCTCCTTATCGGTTCTTGGGTTAGCATTTTATGGCCTCTCAAGTCATCTTCTCTCGGTTTCAATGCTTCCCAGTTACCCTCACTCAGATGGTTTACTTTAGAAGTCCTACAGGGGGGTCTACAAAGGGGGACCTTGTCCCTATGCTGGTTTGCAAGAGGTATCCCCTTCCCGGTCTCACTCCTCTCTAATGGCTTCACTCGAATTGAGCCCCTGGATACCCTCTCAGTCTTATTCTGGGCATTCCAGTTAGGTTTCTTAGTGTACCAGTTATCCCTTAGCTTAGTTCCAGTGGTCTCTAGGAAAGTCTCCCCTCTATAAAGGCTGCCTGAATTATCCCTTTCGTGCCTTAGGAACCACCTGGCCAGAGCTGGATTCGTTCTGTACTCTCTCTTACCAGGATCACTCTTATCTCCCCGGCCTCCCTCCTTCCCTCTCTGCTATTTTTTCAAAGGCATTTTTTTATCTTTTACATCTCTCTCCCTTTCATTATCGTTCCATACCCGGTTTGTGTTCCAGGAAACCCTGGTTTCGACTCTTTCCAAGTCCTGGCTTTCCCAAGCCTCCTTCCCCAATACCTCTGGATTTAACATTACTGTAATTCTAATGTTAAGGTTATTGAAAATTACATACCATCGATTTGAGTTGACGCGGCTACATGCACCGACTTGCGTTCTCTTCCTGTGTCCACCACCTTTCTTTGCTCCTACCCTCGCCCTCGCTCTTTGCATGCAACTATCCTCTTTCTCACTTACCTTTTGTTTTAACCTGTTGTCCATGCTATCTTCCTTAACATCTCCCACCTGTCCTCCTAATTCTCTCACCATCCTTTCTTTCATTACTACTCCTCGAAATGATGACCCTCTGGCGTTTCCTTCTCTGTCCCTCATTAAATCCCTCATGCCCCCGACTGCTCCTGTCGTGGGTACTTCTCTGTGCTCATGCCACATGCTGGCTCTAATCTTCCCAACCTCGCACTTGCCCCCAGGCCTTCCTCTCTCACTCCCATTCTCAACCACGCCTGCCTTCTTTATGGGCCTTCCTCCTCCCTGCCATGTCCTTCTTCCTGCCCTTCTTGCTATCCCATTTCCCCACATCCCGATGTGCTCTCTGTCCTTGCACCCAAGTGAATGATCTCTGGCATCTCCACCTCCCATCGCCTTTGGCCCACTTCTCCTTCTCTGATGCACCCCAATCGGGGGTTCTTCTCTTTCTCCTTGTCTTTTTCTAGGATCTCCACTAGTTTCCTCATTCCCTCCATTTGTAACAACTCTTCTCCTCTTATATCTAGGTTTCTACCTACCTGGCCATATCCCCAGTTCACAAGATTGTCCACTGCCACGTTGCCCATCCTTCGGACATGTGTTGGGATGATGTATCCTATCTATCGAATTAGCTTGCTGATCTCTTGGACAAGCCTTGTAGTCCTTCATCTTTAGCTGATTTTTTCCTAGTGCATTCCTTGCTGGAGCTTCTTCACCATGTCTATTGTCATTTTCGAGTCGCCTTCCACCTGCAGCCTCTGGAACCTCTCTCTTACTACAATTTCTAGTCCCCTATTCAGAGAATGAAGCTCCACTTCATTGTTGCTTGCATTGCCACAGTCCATAGCATATAATCTAATCGCTTTCCCTTTATCGTCTTTGAATACTCCTCCTGTCCCCTCCGCCCCGAGGTTCCTTTTTGCAGCTCCATTGAAATTAAGTTTGAGAAATGCTTTTTGATGCCATTTATACCAATTCACAGACTCACCATTGGGGGGTTGATGATTCCATAAGAAGAAATTTAACATACTAGGCTTCAAGTTCAGATCTATCATTATTCTTTCTTCCTACAGATTTTTTTTCCAATCCTCGTCGTACCATTTCTTTGCCAGTATCATTTCTGGTATGTTCTGGATTATTTGTTTCCGTATTTCTTCTTCAATTCTTCTTTCATATTTGAAGATCAAATTATTTCTTTCCTTCCATATTGCCCATAAGAAGAACCCCAAAGATAGTCTCCAGGCTCGATTCAGGATTGGGTTTTGGTAAGGCTTTTTCCTCCAATCATCCATTGTTTTTTTCATATTGTTTGGGTTCCTGTCACTTACCTCGAATAGTTGATTATGGTTTTTCCATAGGTTTTTGTTGTATCTGTAGGCATTGGTCATATGCTCCATTGTTTCTGCTTGTTCTTTACATAAGTTGCATATCAAAGGTCCTTGCAGCCCTTTTTTTTGCAGTTGATCTCATGTAAATGCCCTCCTATGTTGAAGTATCCACATGAAGAAGGTGATTTTTGGCCATGTCTTTTCTTGCCATATTCTATCCCATATATCTGTCCCCTGTTGTATGTGATGTTCTGCTTGTAGATGATATCCCTCTTTAATTTTGAACATCCCTTTAATCTTGTATCCCCATCTTAGAATGTTTGACCCCTCTGCTTTTGGAATTTTCCAGTTTGCCATCACTTTCTCATATAACTTCCATTGGGGTGTTTCTAGAGCTTCTGGCCAGTCCTGTTTTTGTTTCCACTTTCTCTAGTAATCTCCTGGTTCCATGCTCCAGAAATTTTTAACTGTTTGTTCATCATGGATATTGGTGTATTAATATACTTCTTCTAGCTCAATCTTGTTGTTTAGTTTTTCTCTCTATTGCCATGCTTCTTCCAAAAAATTGGCTTTGTCGCCTCCTCTAATGTCCCAGAAACTATGGTTTCTAATCAAATTTCTATTGTCTAAGGCTAAGTTCCAGATTTTTGATCCTTTCTTGTTGTCCTAGAGTCTCAGCTTTCCTTCTGTAGATCTTGGCATGCCATACTTCCTTTCCCATAATTTCTTTCATAGGTCTACTCCTCCCTGGATCCATCTTCACCAGAGCTTTGCCCCTATGACCTGATTAAGAATGTATGGGTCTCTGAGTCCTAGCCCTCATTCTTTTAGGTTTTGCTGAGCCAGTTTTATGATAGAAGAGCCCATTTTTTTCAGTGTTAGGCCCTTGCCACAAGAACTTTTTGAAGATGCATCTCATCTTTTGGAATACTATCTTTGGCATCTCTTGACTAGTTAATTGGTAAATTGGAATAGATTGAAGCATTGATCTCAGTAATATTACTCGACTTGGCATATTCAGTGATCTGAATGTCCAATTTGCATTTTTCCTTGTATTTTTGCTTACAGGGGTTTCCAATTCGCCACCTTGTTTTGTTGATCATTTAGCTGGATTCCTAGGTATTTGGTGGGGAAATTACCTATTATGAATCCCACTATTCTTGCTAAGAAAGCTTGTGAAATTGTTGTTGTGTTGAAGAAAAATATATCAGGCTTTTATTTGTTTATCTCTGTCCCTGAAGCACCAGTGAAGTCCGTAAGAATCTCCATTAACCCTCAGGCTTCTTTGAGAGAAGCCTGCCCATACATCATTATGTCATCTACGAATTGTTGGTGTGTTACTGGTAGATCATTCCCCCATAGTCTAAGGCCAATGTACTATTCTCTCTAGGCTTTCTCTTTTATATACCATCTGAGCCCTTCCGTTGCCAGTATGAAAATGAATGGGGATAGCGGGTCACCTTGCCTAAGCCCTCAGGTTGCGTTGAACGCCTCTATGGGTGATCCATTAAGTAGAATTGACAGGACTAGAGTTGATATCATCGACATTACCCATCCTATCCATATTGCATCAAAGCTTAATGCCTTTAAAATTCCCTGTAGATATTTCCAGTTCAGGCAATCGTAGGCTTTTGATAGGTCATATTTGTAGGTTTTAACCCCATACAGAAATTACCTGCATACGAATTCTAAAACACAAAAAATAAACAATGCGAGAGCATAACACATAAAACACATATACACAGAGATTTCCCCTGGATCCCAAAACCAGCACTACCAGCTTGATTTTTCATTATGTTCCTTTCGATGTTACAATACATATTTATACATGCCGAAGCATCCAATACCATGGATCGAAAGCCATCGCGTCCAAAACTATGGATTGAAAACCATCGCGTCCAAAACCATGCACAAAAACCATGTGTGAAAACCATGCACAAAACCATAGGTAGGTCCGCCCAACCTAATATAGGGTCCAATTTTTTTTTTCTCGGGGCACTGCCCTAGACCCCGTAGAGGGGGGCTACCTGCCCCCCTCAAACCCCCCAGAAAAGGAGGGCTACCGCCTCCCCATGACCCCTCTGCTATGCAATTGGCAAAACGAAGGGGGGGCTTCACCCCCCACTCTAACCCCCCGGTTCATTACGTGGGCTAGTCATGGAAAGAATGTAACACAACCCAACATAATTTAACCATCATACCTTTGTTTTTTTTTTTGTCTTCAATGAATGAATTGCCTCTTGCGCCATCACTAACTATGCCATATATTATTTGTCTCCCTTTAACGAACCATATCTATTCCTGAGATATTAAGCTAGGTAATATCGGTTTTAGGTGATTGACCATAATTGTAGCCATGATTTTGTATATTACATTACAAAGCACTATTGGTCTAAACCATTGTGGTTCTTCCGAATGATCCATTTTAGAATCAGGGCTAGAAATGTGGAGTTTAAGGCCAGATGCATTCTTTTGGTGCGTCGGGACTCCTCAACAATTTTCACTATATCTTCTCCTATGAATGACCACGTCGCCTAGAAAAATTCAACCCTGTATCCATTTGGGCCTTGTGCTTTGTTTTTCACCATATTTTTGATGACTTCTTCTACCTCTGCTTTGGATATTTCTCTTAGTAGGGCCATGTTTTGATCTCTGTTCACTAGATTGGGAATGTGTTGTGTGATTTTGTTTATATTCTCCTCCCTGTTTATGTTGGGTTCCATCAGTAGCCTCTGAAAGTGCTGCACTAACAGATTCTCCATATGTTCATTTTGGGTAAGTCAGTTGCCTTGTTGATCTACTAAGGAGAATATCCTATTCTGTTGCCTATGTTGGATCATAGCTTTGTGAAAAAAACTTGTATTTCTTTTCCCTTCCTTTAACCATTGGATTCTGGATTATTGTTTCCACATAATTTATTATTGTTTTCTCCTTTCCTCCAATTTATTAATCAGTCGCCCTTCGTCCTCCACTAGCAACTCACTTCTACCTTCATTGATGATTTGCAGTTGTTCTTTCCTTATCTTGACTTGGATCAAATCCCGTTCCTAATGTATATTGCCCAACTCATCCTTGTTCCATTTCTTTATTTTTCCTTTTAGATCTTTAAGTCTGAGTTGAAAGGTATGCATCAATTTTCTCCCTTCTTTCTCGCTCTCATTCCACCACTCCTTCATTTTTTCTATGAAGGTTGGTTCTCTTAGCCAAAAGGCTTTGAACCTAAATGGTATGTTTCAATTTCCTTGTTTCATTTCTATTTCTAGTTTAATAGCCTAGTGGTCCAACCCTAAACACAAAAGAATTGTAGCCTCGTAGTATACATCTTTACTAATGGAGTTTTATGTAGCCAAGAATCTGTCTAGACGAGAAGCTATTTGTCTGTTCCCTCCCCTTCTATTATTCAATGTGTATTTTCCATTTATTGTTGGGATATCCACCAGTTGTAGTTCTTCTTGTATATACCCGAATTTCTCCATTTTTGGCTCTTCCCTTCGAAGTCCCCTTTTTTTCTCCTCCAGTTTTGTTATTAAGTTGAAGTCGCCTGCTAGTAACCAAAGTTTTTCCTCATATGTTTGGCTTAACGTCTTTATTCTCTGGAGGAATTTCTCCTTTTCCACTAGGATGTGAGGCCGTATACTGCAGAGGTTAAGAACCACTATTTATTTCCTATCAGGCGAAACCGCCCCGTGAGGATTCTCTTCATGCCTATCCAATAATCCATGTGATCTATGATGGGTTCCACAATATTGCAATCCTGCCTGCACTACCTCTCACATCTATAGTCATGCATTCATACCTCAGTTTTATTTTACTTAGTATTTCTTCCATTTTCCCTCATGTAATCTTTGTTTCTTGTAGCAGCATTAGTTGGAGTTTCTCTTTTCTTAGTCTCTTAGTTAAGCACCTCTGTTTGCCTCTGCTGTTGAGGCCTCTTATGTTCCAGGATGTAACTATCATTGGGACACTTTGTTTATTTGTTGGTGTACTGTTGATAGTGGTACCACCCTACATGTGTTCACCAGCATTTCTCCCATAATCTGTATGGATTCCTGTAGGTTTCTCCGACCTCTTTTCTTTCCTCCTTTCATTTTATTTGAATACTCGTGGGGGTTTTCCTGATGCATTCCCAATTGTTCTGGCATCTCGACCTATCCATGTCCCTGCTTAGCTTGATATTGTTGAAATGTCTCTCTGTATAGTCTTTTTTGGTCTTTTGGTATAAATTTTTCATCTAAATGTCTCGATTCATTCAACACTTTCTTCAACACTTCCTCTTCCATGCTAAGTTCCTCTCCTTTGCTTGGGTCTATTTCCATTGTAGTTGTTTCCATCCTCTCCCTATCCTCCTTGTCCTCTTTATCTGCCGGCTCTCTTTAAGCTTTCCTCTTGAGGTTCGGTTTGCCTTGAATCGAACTACTCTCCTTTCCTTTCTCCTGATAATCCATAATTTGGACCTCATTTTCTTCTTCTTCTTCTTCTATCTGCAATGCTTCAAATCTATTCTCTCTGCTCGGCTAATTTTGACATTCCTTTTTCCCTGTGTTGCGGGTTTCCTTTGCTTGTCTCCTCTTACTTTTCACTTCTTGAAACCCTTCTTTATCTTCTTGAGGTTTCCTCTATTGGTTGTGCATGTTCTCCCCTTCCTCTAGGTTAAGTGGACAATCCTTAAATAGGTGGCCATACTCATGACATATACGACATTTTAATGGGATGTGTTCATAGTCTAGGGTTTGTTGCCAAACCTCTTCATGGTATTCTAGTTCCACTGTGTCAGGTACGGGTTTAGCTATGTTCATGTATACACATATTCTCACATAGGAAGTGTATCCGCCTCTTTTTGTCATTTCTACTATTTTGACAAATTTGCATATCGTATTTCCAATACCCTCTAGTATTTATGGGTCCTAGAAATCCATTAGGAGTCTGAATAATCTTACCCATACTGGGGCTACTAGAAATTTTTTCTTGTCTGGGTCATAACATTCTTTCCAATATCTCATAAACAAGGCAACATTATAATGGAAGTGAGGGCATGAGAGGTTCTAACACATGGGGGTTGAAATGAGTGCGCCCCTTGGAAACTTGTGATAGCACGTATCTAAGAAGAGAACACACAAGAAAAGATACATCACAACATGGAAGGCAAGTTAGCAAGAAATCCAAAGTGATGGTTAAACCAACAACACATTTATGAAAGATTCATACATACATACACATATAGCTATATATGCATGCGTAAGTAAATAGATACATATATCATTTAGAGTAAACTAAGTAGCATAGAATACAATACAACATATGCATGAAACCTGCTAGATCTTACTATATTAAGAAGTGTAAGTTCCATTCATATGATACATCCATGTCCAACCACTAGTTTCGATAGCGGAAAGTTATAGCCACAACTGTCTGGTCCTCCCAAAGAGATGTACTAGCTCTACATAGTGGAGAAGCCAAGGCTCGTTACAATACTTTCTAAGCTCTCTCCAAGATAGTCTTATCAGAAGCTTGGCTGGCCAAAAGCCCATCCAATGAGTTATGAGGGACTATCTATAGAAAAGGGTGGGGTGACCCTTGACATTCCTCTCTATGACAGTTCAGCTACCCTCATGACTCTTCATCTACTCTATGACTGTTACATCCAACTATCGACCCTTGACTTACACTTGACAAGACATTACATTACAATGCACATGTACCCATGTGAGAGAAATTGCTTGAGCAAGCCATGCTAGACATCACTATGACTTAGACAACCATGGAAGTCCAACTCTTACATTTTTTTTGGTAAAGTATATATAGATATATTTAAAAGGTAGTTGTTTTTTCCAAATATATCTATGAAAGATAAGTTGAATATATTCCTTAAAATATATATATAAATAATAAAAATGGAGTTGGTTTGTTTACTTAGTTATTTTGTTGTTTGGAATTGATAACCATTTAAATTATTAATAATATTTTTTCGTTGCTTTCTCATGAATATTAACTAAATAATATAATTTTTTACTTTGTTAAAATCATTAATTTTCCTGTAAGCTTAACATCCCAAATTTTGTAATAAACAAGATTACATAGTAGTTTTTTTTTGCTAATATAGCTTAAATAAGATGAAAAAAGAAACAAAGTCAACAGTCTTGATGCCAAAAATAAACATTGTAAGTTGTTTAATGTCAATCGCCGGAAAAATCTAAAAATAAACCATACTAATATTTGTTTATATTAACATATATACAAATTTAATATATTATGTTTAATCTAACATATATATATATTTTACATTTTTATTAATGATATATAAATTTTTTTATAATTAAATTTATTAAATATGCTTTTAAATCTTTTTTTTTACGCTGTGTTAGTTATTTGTGTTTGAATTGATAACCATTTAAATTTATTAATAATATTTTTTTAGTTGCTTTCTCATTGATATTAACTAAAATAATATAATTTTTTACTTTGTTAAAATTCATTTCATTTTCCTGCGCTTAATCCAAATTTTGTAATAAACAAGATTACATAAGAGTGCTTGAATATAGCTTAAATAAATGAAAAAAGAACAAAGACAAAGTTTTCATGCCAAAAATAAACATTGTATTGTTTAATGTCATCGCCAAAAATTAAAAAATACCATTAACTAATATTGTTTATATTAACATATATACAATTTAATATATATGTTTATCTACATATTATATTTTTACATTTTTATTTATTATATAATTTTTTTATAATTAATTTATTAAATAAGCTTTTAATCTTTTTTTAAGCTGTGGTTAGTTATTTGTTGTTTGAATTGATAACCATTTAAATTTATTAATAATATTTTTTCGTTGCTTTCTCATTGATATTAACTAAAATAATATAATTTTTTACTTTGTTAAAATTCATTTCATTTTCGTGTGCTTAATCCAAATTTTGTAATAAACAAGATTACATAGGAGTGCTTAAATATAGCTTAAATAAATGAAAAAAGAACAAAGACAAAGTTTTCATGCCAAAAATAAACATTGTATTGTTTAATGTCATCGCAAAAATTAAAAAATACCATTAACTAATATTGTTTATATTAACATATATACAATTTAATATATATGTTTATCTACATAAATGTTTTACAGTTTATTAATATATATAAATTTTTTTTATAATTAATTTATTAAGAATATGCTTTAATCTTGTTTTTTAAGCACTGTGCTCACTACAAGGCTGGCCCAAGGGCTTTTCCGAGAGATTAGCCCTATACCTCCCCGAGGCAAGGCACTGATTTGACCAAATTGGCTAACCCCTGGGGCTATTAAAATAGCAGTAGTCTATAACCGCGACTTTTGAAAGCTTTCTGACGGATTTTTCCTGGTTCAAATCCGTACATTTATTGGAATCCCAAGTTTGTACTAGTTTTTGCACAATCAATGGCTCCCGGGTTTTCCCAGGGCGCTGAATCCAAATATCAGTTAAAACAATTGTAACTGTAAAAAATTTCCTCAAGTTTTAATCCTCATTGTCTCGCGCGGATTCGTCACCGGAATCTCCAAAAAGTCCCATTATAGACAACTCCATTAAAATATGCTTTTAATATAATAATAAGTAATCTTAAATTGAAAATATGGACAAAAATTATAATTTAAGAAAATAGAAATAATAGAAAAAGGAAAAAAAATCAAAATAAAAAAGTTGAATAAAATGAAATAAAACCGAAAAGAAAAATTAGTAACTAATAGAAATGGAAGTTACTAAAACAACCATAATGAAGACCTCAATTAATAAAGAAGACATAACTGTTTTGTAAAGATAAGAAGTTAAATATACAGTCCAAAACAAAACAGATGAATCTCTTATAAAGAGTTTTTATTTTGAAATAATTATAATAATATAAATGAATTTATATTATTTTTTTAAGTTTCTAACTATCTATATAATTTAATAAAATTAAATGGTTTGAATCAATTTTTTATTAATTATTATGAAGTTTATCCCATTCTATTTGTTTATGAATAAAGTTATATAATTGCTAATACAATTTAAACTTGTTAACTAATAGTATTATTTATTATTTATAATTTTAAATTCTTTAGTTAATAATATATTAAAAGTAACTTAAGTATATAAAATAATTAAAGTTATATTTTAACTAATTAATGGTTATCCAATTTTTATTTTTATTATTATATAGTTCTTGGGTAAGGTAAGACTCAAATGATCGTTTACTAGTTGACCACTTGTCAAATATTCGAAGAATCAACTTTATTAAACAACTTAGTAGCTTACAAGTGTGAAACACCACCTGTAAGACTGCCTCTGCAGTACACGCTCTATCTTTCATACATTACCTGCAAAATATATATAACAACCACACATTTAGGGAAGTTGAACTAAATCCTATAAACCAGGAACATAATCCTAATCTAGGGTTTGGTTTGAACAGTTTCTACATTAATATCAACACTCCCCCTTAATGGAGAAATGGATTCACAAATATACCTAATACTTCCCTAAACAACTCAAATCTGATTCTACCAAGAGGTTTGGTAAAAATATCAGCAACATTGTCACAACTATTATAATACTCAATATGAATTTCTTTTGACTGAACTTTCTCTTTAACAAAATGAAACTATGTATCGATATGCTTTGTGTTCTTATGAATTATTGGATTATTTGCAAGTTTGATGGAGCTCTAGTTGTCACATTTGATCAATGTTGCAGCCTTCTATTCTTCTCCAGCATCAAGGAAAGGTCTCCTCAACCAAACTGATTCACATGTTGCTACACACATAGCTTGATATTCAGCTTCCACAGAAAACAGGGATACTGTGTTCTGCTTTTTGCTACTCCATGTAATGACCCCAGATCCAATGATGAATGCATATCTTGTTATGGATCGTCTGTCATCTACATTTCTAGCCCAATCGAAGTCTGAAAAACATGTCAATGTAATATCACACGAATCAGTATAAACAATACCAAAATCTAAGGTTCTCCGGAGATACCTTAAAACACCTTTAGCTGCAACTCAGTGGCTATCAAGGGGCTTTGACATAAATTGGCTTAATGCACTGACTGCATTAGCCAAATCAGGCCTATTTATAGTCAAGTAGATAAGACTCCCAACTAGCTGTCTATACAACGTCACATTTGCCTCCTTAGATCCATCATCATTCTGAAGTTTTAAGTTCTGTTGTAAAGGTACTGTTGCAACTTTGCACTAATCCATTCTGAAATTTTCCAGTAAGCTCCTTACATACTTACTTTGTGACAAAAAAGTTTGTCCAGAATCCCTCCAAACTTCCAAACCCAAACAATAGCGTAAATCTCCAAGGTCTTTCATCTCAAAAACTTGTGACAACTTCTCTTTGATTTCTTTAATGAGATCATCAGTGTTCCCTGTAATGATTAGATCATCTACATATAAAGAAATCATAACAATTCCCCCCTCTTTATCAAACACAGTATAAAGATTAGGGTCATTTTTTCTTCTTTTATAACCATGCTATAAGAAAAATGAATCAATTTTGTCATACCATGACCTGGGTGCCTGTTTTAATCCATACAATGCTTTCTTCAACCTGCAAACTAGATGTTCTTCCCATTGTTTGACGAACCCCTCAGGTTGCGCTAAGTAGAATTCTTCTTTTAAGTCCACATTTTAAAAAGCAGATTTAACATCTAGTTGGTGAATCATCCAATGGTGTTTGGTAGCTAAAGAAATTATCATTTTGATTGTGTTTAATTTAGCTACAGGGGAAAATGTTTCATCATAATCTATGCCTTCTTGCTGTGAATACCCCTTTGCAACCAACCTAGCTTTATACTTATCTATGCTCCCATCTGCTTTAAATTTAGGCTTATACAACCATTTGCATTATATGGGTTGTTTTCCATTAGGTAGTTTAACTAAATCCCAATTTTTGTTTCTAAGAATTGATTCATATTCCTCTTCCATAACAACCTTCCATTCACTATATTGACTAGCTTCTTTATAACTAGAGGGTTCAACAACATTCATCATACTAGTTATAAAAGCACTTTCCCTATATCTTGCTGGCAACTAAGCTTTCCTACCTGATCTCCTAAGTGGTGGGGTAGCTTCAAACCTTGTCTCATCATCATTTTTTGGACTTGACTTGACAGCTACATCATCTTCTTTCCCTTCATGCTGCATCTACTACTGCATCTGTTGCTGCTCATTGCTATCACCTGATTCATCACTTCCTTCTTCCACCAACAAGGGCATGTGCCATTCTTCCTTATCACTTTCATGGCTTCCATCATTAACTTGCTCATGAAACACTACATCTCTGCTCACAAAAACTTTATGAGTAGAGGGATTAAACAGTTTGTAAGCCTTAAATTCTGTACAATACCCAACAAAGATACATTTGATGGCCTTTGAGTCAAGTTTCTTTCTATCTTCCTTTGAGATATGGGAAAAGGCTTTGCTGCCAAAAACTCTCAAATGCTTAACTGCAGGCTTATAACCAAATAAAGCTTCAAAAGGAGTTTTAAAATCTAAGCTTTTTGTTGGACTCCTATTCTTTAGATATACTGCAGTATTAATCGCTTCAGCCCAAAAGCTGTTAGAAAGATTCTTATCTTTCAACATACTGCGAGCACACTCCACAAGGGTTCTGTTTTTCCTCTCTACAACCCCATTTTGTTAAGGAGTGTGGGGTACTGTAAACTGCTGTTGTATCCCATTATCTTTGCAATATTTGAGTACACAAGATTTCTTGTACTCTCCCCCTTGATCCGAGTGGAGAATCCTAATGCATTTACCTGTCTGTTTTTCAACCATACTTTTGAACTCCTAGAAGTATTCAAAAGTGTTGCTCTTCTTCATGAGGAAATACACCCGAGTAAATCTAGTACAATCATCAATAAACAATAAAACATAGTATACAACTCCTAACGATCTTGTCTGCATAGGCTCGCATAGATTTGTGTGTACCAGCTCGAGTATATCTCTCTTCTTTTTGTTATGATTCATAGGAAATTCATCTCTATGTAACTTTCCCAGTGCACATGCATCACAATCAATATGAGCAGATTTTAAAACATGAAGACCTTCGACCATACCTCTTTTCTGTAAAAGCAACAAATCATTGAAGTTAATATGGCCGAACCTCTGGTGCCATAAGTCTACTATAGCCATGGCAGATGATGCCAATGCATGATGTGGTGCGCTTTTGACATTTAGCTTGTACAATCCTCCCACACAAATACCTGATGAATAAGGCTTCATACAATCCAACAGGTATTTAATGACACAATATGATTTATAAAACTCTACCTTGAGGTTCTGATCAGTTATGGTAGAAACAGAGATCAGATTCTTTTTTATCCTTGGTACATACATCACATTGTGGATGTGTCTAATATTTCCATCAGGCAAAACAACAGGAATATTACCATAACCTTTGATTTGGTACCCTCTATCATCGCCAAGATAGATGTTTTCTCCATTGCTGGTCTCTTTGAAGTCTTCAAACCACTATTTGTTCCCTGTCATGTGGATGGATGCACCTGAGTCAACAAACTAGGTATCTCATCATCTTCCTTAGGCGAAAGTGCAGAGTCAAATATGAACAATTTGATGTTCTGACTCTGTTCCTCATCAACAAAATGACCTGCATGTTGCTTATGTCACTTTCGACCTTCATCAAACTTCTTTATCATGCAATATTTGGCTATATGGCCAGTTTTACCACAATAAAAACATTTGGTCGCAGAGTCATTTCTATTGAAAGACGTACCTTGGGGTGAGGACATCTTTCTTTGTGGGGCTGCATTGCTTTTCTATGATGCATTTCGCTTTCCTCTGAAGGGCTTCTTCTTCTCCATTAAGGCCAGATCTGAACTTTAGGGTTTATGAGTCAGTTGTCTTTCCTCCTTTTGCATGAGAATCCCCACCAATTCTTCAAATACGGTGGCTTTTTCTCTTGCATTCAAGCCAGTGATGAACATCTGATACTCGTTAGTCATACCATTCATGGTAATCATGACCAGATCTGTATCTGACATAACTTCACCAATATCTCCCAGCTTGTTCTTGATCTCCTTGATCCGCGAAATAAATGCTACAACTATCTCATTCTGCTCCATCTTAATGGAGAGAATATTTCTCTTCAAAAACAAAAATTGATTGGTGTTCTTGACCTCATAGAAATCCTTGAGTGTCTTCCATATCTCTAGTGCAGTCTTGCAATCACGGATATGGGGAATAATGCAATCTTTGACTGACAATTTTAGGAGCATTCTCGCCTTAGTCTCCTACTTGTCGCAGTCTTGGATTGTTGTTGTTGTTCTTCCTGTAATGAGGTTTGGCTTCACCTCATCATTGTTCACAATTGCCCATGCATTGTGTCCCTCAAGTAGGGTTAGCAGCTTGAATTTCCAACCAAAGTAATTGGATCCATCCAGCTTGTTGTTTTCATTGAGGCAAGCTTCTGCTATTTGATTATTCATCTTGAATGAGTAAAAAACTTCACCCCAATAAAAAAAAAAACACCGAATCTTCTAAAAAACCAGTGTCTCAAATACCTGATCCAAAAAAAAAGCCCAAATCTCATTTTTTCTATCACCCCCTTTTTTTTCTTTAAAAAAACAATTACTTTAATCCCTCACTTAAAAAAAATAATTATCACCCCTCAGAATAATACAGAGCCCCTCTTTTTCTTTTTAATTAAAGAATAAACCCCTTTCAATTCTTTAATAAAAAAAATTTAAATAAAAAACCCCTCCTTTATCAAATAAACAAAACCCCTCTTTTTCTTTAATGGGCAAATGGCTACAACGAACCCCTCCTTTTTCAATTAAAGAATTAAAACTTTAATTAAAAAATACTTTTTAAAAAATAAATTCCAATCGACTTGAAAGAATACCGATCGAAATTCTCTTACACCATTCTTCCAATTTTGAAATGTACTTCGACCAATATTTAATCAAACTGGATTCAACGCAACAAAAAAAAACATGGATTTAACGGCCTCCACGATTCAATGGAATCACATATGAATGACATGATGCAGTGGCTCTATACTGACAGCGTAACACACAACCTCTGATCGATGCATACGTCGACCCTCTGCACACCTCCAGGCCTCCTCCACGCGGCTTCAATTTCACATGGGCTTTGATCGCGCTTGCCGCTGTCCTCTTCTCAGACGACAGCCCACCACACTAAAAAACCCACGCAGCATGCAAAGACAAAAACGCAGTCTTTTCACCTCGAGGTCGGCGCGAGTGTTTGATGCATACTTGCGCCGTGCTGCCCAATAAAAAACGCAAAAAACGCGTTAAGTCTAGAAGTGAAATCCGCACGACTGTCACTTTAGAAAATGCGTTGATTTCGTCTCAAACGGGCAGAACTCTCTCCTTTCATGGTAGTTCTGATACCACGTTAAATATTCATTTAAAAAAATAAATAAAAATAATTACCAATAATAATAATAATAAAGAAAATAAAAAACTATAGATTAGAGTTAAATAATAATTTATTATAACGAAGTTGAGGTTTAAACAATAAAAAATATAAAAATACAATAAATAATAATAATATAATAATAATAAAATTATTAAAATAAAAAAATTCAAAAAATAATAAAATAAATTATATAATCTATTATAATATATATATAGTTACGATTATAAGTACTAATATCTATCATGAACAAATAAAAAGAAGGAGCTACCCAAAATAAAAAGAAGGAGAAAGACCAAAAAATCCACAGCAAGAAGGATAAACTCTAGATTAAAAAAAAAAGAAAAAAAGGGAAGGCTTCAGGGGAACAACGAAAGCGATAAAG
>APFE031511230.1:46364-64049 GCA_000404065.3 Pinus taeda
CATTGAGAAATGTAAAGCATACATCCATGACATAAAGTTTATTTCTCTACATAATGAATCAACATCTAATTATTTTAACCATGGATCTACCAAGGGTGAAGAAGGATCAAATCTCTCAGAATACAAATCTTTTTTAGAGTGCAAAGCTTATGACAAGTACCAAGCACACAACTTATAAATGTTTGCACTTTTAGAAATATGATTACTCTTGAATCAAGGGAGATTTGAATTTAACATGAATCTATGATGGTTTTGAGTAACATACCAATAGAATGTTTTAACTATAAGGAAATTTTTATTTTCACTTGTTTTATATAATATATACATAGCTGACATTGAAATATCTTATTTATGATTCACATTTTACATATTAAAATGTATGTCTTTGTATATATCTATATGTATATGTATGTATACATTGAATTGCTTTTGTTATGTGGATAGGAGTCTCTAATTTGGAAAAGGGTTTCCAAAATTTTAATTTAGTTATCAATAATTATTAGGTGGATGGTAGGGATACCTCCACACAATATTTTAGAATATTCTCACTAGTAGTCAAAAATCAAAGGTTGAGATTTATCTCAAACGTAGCTATGTATTTTCTTCCCTTTAATTAAAAATATCATATGGACACGAATTATGGTTTTTTGAGCATGTGGTATTAGTAAATCATGTTATTGGCCCATGGTATTATAACAAAGTCTATTTATAGGTTAAAAATATCCACAGTAAAGTATGCAAAAACATATATGATTAAGAATCTTATCACATGTGCATGGCGACGTATTTGCACCTCAGTTAAGAGATTGAGCTTTGTAACTGGCCGAGCGTGGTCTGGTCATCTAGTTTATGGGGATTTATCCCTCCCTGCATTTTGTGAGGTTGTGGGTGGAAAAAAGATGGAAACTCATGATCAATGGTTCCCTTCATTTCAACCTTCTACAAAAAATGGGGTTTTTACTTTCTTTTTAAAAAACAAGGTAGATCAAGACTTGATTTTCAGAAGTGGTCCTTATTTCATGGGGGCTCAAGGGTTATATTTGGATCGATGCAATCCATATTTTAACCCAAAAAGTGGTGTTCCATCTTTATTCCTATTATGGGTGAAACTCCCTTTTTTCCCATTGCATTGTTAGAATGATACCACTTTGAGAAGCATCGGAAATTCCCTTAGCAAGTATATTGATCGTGCCAAGCCACAAGTGGAGTGTATATCTTGCACCAAGATCTACATGAAAAAGGATCTGGTAAGGGGCTCCAAATAACCAAAAATCTCAATCTGGATAGTTGGTCCCATATCCAAGAGGTAGTCTACGATCAACTTCTATTTAAATGCAAAGTATGCCATGAATATGCCCATTTTGCAAGAAGCTACAAAAAGAAACAAGAAGAGAAAAAAAAAAGGGGGAAGAAGGAGGATAATGACAAGAACAAAAAATCAGAAGAGACCTAGAAAAACAACAGAACAATCAACCAAGGAACACATATCAGAATGAGAATAAAGGGAATAGATCAACCTCCCCCAATATTCAAAGCAAATATGGAACCAACAAAAGTGAAGAAAGAGAATAGTAACAACAATGAGACATTAAAATGGTGAATGAAGAAGGGGAAACTCCACAAAATAATCCCTCCTCGCAAGAGAAAGATAAAAAAAATCATTATCAAATCCAAATCCATAAATAATTGAAAAAAATATTCCATTTTTGGAAGATCTTATGCTAGCACAATATATTGTGAAGTCTACTACAAAGGAGGAAAAATTCCTCTTCCCTAAAAACACCATGACGATTCATCATTTCCGAGTTCGAAAGATGAGAAATTAGAGGCTGAGAAGGGAAAAAAACAAGAGAGGCTCCAATGAAAGGAGGGTTGAAATACTAACAAAGAGGTGATATTGTAGAAAATGGAAAAATATAAAGAAATTGGCACTCAGTTAATTTTATATCCAAAACTCAAAGGATATAGAAACACCACAAAAGGCGAAAACGTTTCCCCTCAACAAGAGGAAACTCATACAAGTAGTAAGTAATGAAGATTCTCTCTTAGAATTACAAGGGATTAAAGTTAGAAAAATGAATGGAGGAAGTGAAGTCATTGATTAATAAAGAATGACCATTACTTCTCCTACTACAAGAGACAAAAATGGGGGATTAAGAGATCCTTCAAAAATAACATAATATTTAGAATGACAATGGAGAGATTTATAAATCAATGGTTGAATTAGAGTCTGTCCTATTCCTCATAATTAAATGGATTGGAATTAGATAGTATGACATGTAAATCATGTTTTTTGGTGGGTCAATTTTGTAAGATATATACCTACAAAACCCTAATTTGTGGGGTCCCTCTGGAAAAAATTGCAATTCAACAAATTTTATTTTTGGTGGGTTAATTTTGTAAGGTATATAATTACAAAACCTTGTTTTTGGTTGTCCATTTTGGAGTCCCTATAGAGAAATTTGCAATTTTACTGAAAAATAGGGCTCAAGAATTCTTATTGAAGATATAACTATGTTCTAGGGCAGATTTGCATATAAATACAAAATTATACGTATTATTTTGAAAAACAATCTTGTTACATGTTTTATTTTTTAATTTATATATTTTCCCCGGATCGGGGTGTGATGGGAAAGGAGATCCCTTGGCGGATTGATGACATGTGTGAAAAGTAAGAGGACAAAGCTAGTGGGCGGCCCACCCAAGGACCCAACACATGCGCGACATTAAGGACCGAGAGAGAATGGAAATAGGTGTCAGTTGCCTTGGGAAGGAAAATGGCCGTAATGTAAGGAGTTATATGAGGGATAAATATGGTGAGGGATGCTAGAGTATGCGTGCAAGGTCTGACGAGGAACTTGCCCGTGGGAGACGAGACTGCTAGCAGGGGGGAGGAACTTTCCCATGGGAGACGAGAATGGTAGGAGGGGGGAGGAACTTGCCTGCGGAAGGAGGGATTGTTGCCACCAGTAGGAATACGTCACCAATGCTTCAAAGGGAAACTAGTATCTACTTCAGGCCCTCCTTAGTCTTGATATGGAGTAAATGCTGCGAGAATGGAGGCTGGTTTAGCAACAAATGGTGGTGGTTCCACATGTTTATGATGGAATTTTGTTCATTTCTCTGTTGTTGATGTTTGGTATTTTAATTTCTATATTATATGGTAACATGTTGGAAAAAAGGGGGTTGCATGGAGGTTCAGGGGCTACTCTTGGCACTCGGGTTGTGAACTTCTCTCCTGCTTTCGTCAGTACTAGGTGTCTGGGACCTGAAAGGGGCTGAGGCACCACTGAGGGTCTGCAGTTTCCTTAAATGTCTCTGGGCTAGAGAGGAAATAAAGGGGTGTCTAGGGTCCAAACCACTTGCATGTCTGTCTGGTCTAGTTTTGTCTGGTCCTCGAGTGATTTTCTAGCCTAGTGGGCTAGGAACGGGGTGTCGAGGCCTTACAAAGCCGAGGAGTCTGACCTATTGGTTGATGTTTGACTTCCTAGTAAACCTTTGGTTCAGTGGGGCATTAAGGGGGATTCATGGGACTCTAACCCTAGTGCAACTGTCAATTATGCTACGTCGTGGTTAATGCCGTGGAACAGGAGACACAACAGGGTCGAGGGTATAATGAAAAGCTGAAGGGAGGGAATGCTATCTATCCTGCGTATGTCGTTTACCAACCTTTCAACCAATTCCATCAAGGTTGGGTTATATGGAAGTTTCAAAGCCCATAGGGGAAGGAATGATGAGTCGGGGTCACCAAACCACGACAGGGCTATCAATTAAGTGAGAGTTTGGTCAGCCACTTGCATTCCAATACCTGAGTATTCCAAAACCTATGAGTCTATCAAGCTGGTTGTGGTAGGTCCTAAACCAGGAAGCTAGAGGGCTGGTTGGACCAAGGGGAGAGTTGAGAGGTAGAGGGAAAAAATTCATTTAAATCTGGGCACAGTGAGGATGAAGGCAAGTCATGAAGGGGTTGGGGGGAATTCGGGTTACACTCCTCAAACCCAGAATCATGAATCTATAATGGTGCTCAACAAGGAATGACCGGATGGTAACACTGACATTTGGTTTGGTTTTAATGTTTCTTCTTACACTACTCTTACATGTCTGTTTAATCTCCCCCCCCCCCCTTCAACTTTGACGCTCCTGCTCCGAGACAAGGCAAGAATTTGGGAGTGGTCATGGCTGGAAGGAACTCTGATTGAAGGCAAAATGGTGAAGGTTGAAGTAGGGCTAGGAAGAAGAGGGCGTCGCCACACCTACAAACAGAATGACAACAAAAGGAAAATGTCGATGACATCAACCAGTAAGACCCAACAGAAGAGGGGTAGGAAAAAAGGAGAGGAAAATATGCAGAACCTCATGCATGCATATAGTGGGGGAGCTCCAGCATAGGTCAAGACCATAATTTTGACATGGGAGGCAGAGTTGAATACCAAGGTAGCGATAGAGCCGCTTCTAGTGGAGGATTGGGAACCCTTGCTCATAGATCCGGGACACACTTGAGGTAGGAAAACCCTATTCAAATGGACAATCCAACTCTACTGTGTTATGAGGAACCTACTAGCAAGGGCCATGAAAATAACTAGGAATCTAGAGGAACTGCTGCAAACATAACAAGAGGGGCCAAGCTTAAAAGATATTCAAAGGGAGATCCAGGCTGTATAGGTGCAACAGTACCACCAAAATGTTTGCTTAGGCCTAATGGAGAAACAAATTCAAAGCCTGCTACAGAACAAAATGCCTAGGTCGAGTGCTAAGGACCCGAATCCCATTGAATCATCAGATGAATGAATGAAGATAAGATAAGAAGTAATGCAATTTTGTTGTTTACTACAATGATCTAATCAGATAACATTTACTTAGATAGCATAATGTTTAAACATATAGTAGATACAATAGCTTATTTAGCATGGACAAATATGCTAAAACTGTTTACATTTTGGACAACATATGATGTTGCGGTGACCAACAGACCTGGTTTCCTTCGGGAAGGTTAAGGCCGCCATACATATTTTTTGTTACTTGCCTTATATATGATTAATAGAAAAGAAAGTACTGCCAAGCTTACACAAGAAATATATATTTATATATGTTTAAACCATATAATAATTCTTTTATGATTAATAATAATTGTGCCTAAAGACTCTCTCCAACCCAATATGGAGGAGATGTCATAATGTCCATAAATACGTATAAACATTTAAATGTCAACTCAATATGGGGGAGATGTTGTAGTGTCCATACAATGAAGCATTAAATCAAAAAATAAAAATAGAAAGACATAATGTTGGCTCAATTAAAAAGACAATAAAAGATAGAAATTAATAAAAATAATAAATCCAATCAATTCAATTCATTTTGTTATATTGTAATTTTATTTTTATTAATAAAATTATAAACACATTTTCCTAGAAAAAATTTCATATAAGCACATCATCTAAAAAAATCTTGATAAATTAAATAAATATATAAATATTTTATGAAAAAGATAAAAAAATTAAAATAAATAGTAACTCTAAATTATTGACCATATAAATTAAAATAATAAATTGTATTGGCAACCAAACATATATATAATGAATGCTATGCATTACACATTTTAAAATAAAATTAAAAAATTATAAAACATGTTAAAGGAAAAAGTTGTATATATGTAAGTATATGTATTATGAGGGTTTTAGTAAATTAGGAAATAAGAATATTTATACATAGAGATGTGAAATTTATAAAACAAATAATATTGTTAAGAAATAGAACAGATTCGTTTTAGCTCTGGATTTACTAAGTGAGAATCAAATCTTTGTAGGTGCAAACCTTCCTTCAAGTTTTTCACTAAAAAAGAGGTTTGCATATTGAGATTTGATTCCTCTCGGCTTGATAGATTCCTAGTATTGATTTTTTTGTTATTACTATTTTTTATTTTTTTTAAGTCATAATTACTATTTTTTAATTTGTTAATCTAAGCATTACTTTATTATTTTTAAATGTTACATGTCAACTCCATATAAGCATATAAACATATAAGGAATTATAAATCTCTTCATATTTTAAATTCGAAAGCAACTATCCATAGAATAAGAACACACACACTTTGCATATATTTGATTTTGAAAGATGTTACTCAAATGTTTATATTGAAAAAAGTTATTTATAATTAATATAGGAAAAAAAATTATAATGATGTTTTGTAAATGTTATATATCAACTCCATATTGAAAATGAGATAAATTACACATCCCCTCATAATGAAAAGGGAAAATATAACAAATTCTTAAATTTCAATTTTTTTATATAAAGTTATGTTATTTAATATGAATATTGAAATTTTTTTGTTTATGATTGACATTAATTTTTTTTGTTATTTTTGTTTTAAATACCCGAAATGAACTACATATATATTTTGTATTTATTGGTAATATGAACCAGTCTAGATCCATCTTAACTCCATATCAACTCTGTTGAGGTGCAAACCTCTTTTGGAGTGAAAAGAGATTTGGTTCCTCTCAGCGTTTGGTAGATCCAGAGTTAAGATGGATCTAGACTGGGATTTTACATTTCACATCATTATATATAAAAGTATTCTCATTTTTTATTTTGTTTATTTTGTTAAAACCTTGATTTAATATATGGAATATCTACCTAGAAGGTTTAGATATATCTCAAAAGTATAACCTTTTTCGTTTAGATTAAATTAAAAATTATATTGTCCACTTGGGATAGTTCAATTGGAATTGGCATTGAACATGAAGTCTTGGGTTCAAATCTTGTGCTATCCCCCTGCGTGGGATGTGAAGTTGGACGTGATGAAGATGTAGTCCTACCAAGTTTACACACACACACACACATATTAAAATTAAATTAAAATATGGTTTTTGGGCATGTGATATTGATAAGTCATGGTATTGGCCATTGGTATTGTGACAAAGCCTATTTAAAAGTTAATGATATTCATGGTAAAATTTTATTGGGAGAATTAAGTTTGTATGTGCTTATTGATTAAATTTAAATCTGATTACAAATCATTATTAGGCTTTTCCAAAGTAGGAATTTAGTGATGGATTGTCTCATTGACCATTATTAGTTTAGCATTCACCAAAGAAACTTATAATGTTTAACTTTGAAAAATGAATATTTAATTTTTAATACTATTGAAAAAATTATTTTTCAAGCATTTTATTACATTACATATTTTATGCCATAATATATGGATATGGTTCAAATATTCATGCATGATTTTTAGATATTTGTGTTGTGATTTTTTAATCCAAAAATAAAATCCTTAAAAGTAACTCATAATAACATATTTACTATCTTTGCATAAAAACTGGATGGAAATAAGATATAAATAAATATACTTATTAGGAGCCACTTCCCACCATTATTTATGTTTTCCTTGGCACTTATGTAAGAATAAAAGTGTAAATATATAGACTTACTAGTGGTTACTATCCAACATATTAAATCTCAATTTATTGGCTCCTTCCAAAGCAAGGATTAAATTTTCCTATTGAGTACTCGCAATTGAAACATATGAAGTAAACACCTTTTTCCTATATATATTTTTCGGAGGTTTAAAAATGTTGAGATACATTTACGTCTCACTCCTACACATCTCCCCCATGTTGGGTTGTATCTACCAAGCCCCGAGAGGCATCAAATCCCTTTTTTATTTGAAAGAGGTTTGTATGTGAAGAGATTTGATCTTTCTTGATGCTTGGTAAATCTGGAGTTAAGATGGATCTAGGTTGGTGTTGAACAACGTCTCCTCCATAATGAACTGAAAGGCTCCATTGCTCAACCTATAAAGCCCCATACTAAACTATAAAGCCTGAGTGATAATTTTGTTATTTTTTTTATCCATTCTGAACTGAAAGGCCTAGTTTCTCAACCTATAAAGCCCCATACTAAACTATAAAGTCCGAGTGATCATTTTATTATTATTATTATTTTTTTTAAAATGTGGTTCAGTTATCTGAGAGCTTCCTACCAACATAACCATGGGCCTCTATCTGAGAGTATAAAAAAAATTGAAATTTTAACTTTTCAATAACAAAATGCTTTAACTACAAGATTGACCAATTGAACTTTACTCTAACTCAATTATATATATATATATATATATATATATATATATATATTTTTTTTTTTTTTTAAAATGAACTCTTTATTAATTAAATAAAAAATCATTTTGATAAATTATATGTTAATAAATAAATAAATATCTATCAAATAAATAAAATTAGGCTAAAAACAAAGCCTGCAACTTAACGCAATATCTTACTTTGTAATAAAAATTCACAGAAATACAAAAATATATAACGTCAAGCTAAAATGTTTTAGTTTATTATGGTAGCCAAATGGTCTTTATATAAAAATACAATGTGTCCACTCAAAATGTACACTTCCCAAGGGTTAAGAAAAAATTGGAAAGGTACAACTACATGTTCTATATGAGTAACTAAATAAAACAATTGTTAATAAGAAATGATGCCTCACATCGTTGAATCTTTATTATATGGAGATTTTGAATTAAAGATGTAACCATGGTTAGGATTCAACCAATGCTTCCTTTCTCCTTTCTTCTACCAACTCATGTTTTGGATTTTTTTGCTTTCTTCATCACTATTCATTAATTGTTCCAATACAATCAATGCCTCATTTCTACTTTCTTTATCACCATTGATTCACTGTTTCCTTTGAATGTTCTTTACTTAATAATTTTAAATTTATTTTCCCTGCATCGTTATCAAATTTCCATCTTCATTCATTATATTTGTTCATGAAAATCCAAATGCTCTTATTTCAAATCTCTCAAAGAAACATTTTAAAGATTAATTCTAGTTCTTAACGGCTAACTTTGGGAAATGATGCATCTATGCTATTAATTCCTACAGATCGATTGATTTCTCACCTTGTCTTGGAGATGAACCACATTAGTTGGTTCGAAACGTCGACCAAATCCTAACGATGTGATTAATCCGAAAGACTTGTATCTATTCTAAAATTTTGTCCATGTTATTGAATCCTTATAATATATGATAGAACTATAGGTGCACATATAAGCACAGGCAGACACAACAGAGGAGCACAAACAAATGGAGAACAAGACAAAGATCACAAACAAGAATGGAGAACACACAACACAAGCTTTTTCATTACTAGAAGGCCTTTCCTTGGCTTGGAATTCTCAGGCGGAGGCAAATACAAATTCAGAGATGAGGAAGGAGGATCTAGAATTTTATGCATGTGATTTAGATGGTTGCACAATGAAAATATAGAATTCAATGGGCGGTGTGGTAGGTTCGGTGTGGGTGTGGCAATGATGACTGAAGATGACCTCGATACTAACTTTCGGCATAAGACGACGCCGACATATTTATTATGAATTCACGTTTAACATTCTCCCACTTGAAGTCGAATGAAGAATCCTGAATCAAGTCACACCGAGTCCTACCATGCCTCTACATAACTCATCTTTATTTCTTGGTAGAATATTAGTGAGAATATCAATAGGGTTGTTATATGTATGGATCTATTCCAAGGATAATTTTCCTTCCTCCAAAACATGTCGGATCCAATGGTACCTTAAGTCAATGTGCTTGGTTTTTGAGTGAAATGTTGGGTTTTTCACCAAGTGAATGGAACTCTGACAATCACAATATAGCACATACTTGTCTTGCTTTATTCCTATCTCTCCTAGGAATCGTTGCATCCACAACATCTCTTTACAAGATTATATTTTAGCTATGTACTCTTCCTCTGTTGTAGAGAGAGCTACTATTATTTGTAGCCTTGCCACCCACGATACTATTGCACCTGCAAATGTGTACAAATAACTTGTAGTGGACTTTTTGGTGTCAATATCTCTAGCCATATATGCATTTGTAAATCCTTCAAGCACATTCTAATTATGATCAAAAAATAAAAACTAATGACTATTACCCTTGAGATACCTCAAAATCCATTTTATTGCTTGCCAATGTTGTTTGTCTAGATTGGCAAGGAACCTTCTCACTACTCCCACTAAATATGCAATGCTCGGTCGTGTGCATACCATGGCATACATCAAGCTACAAGATACTGAAGCATAAGGAATCTTGCTTATTTATTCCTTCTCCTTGTCATCACTAGGACACAACTCAGTGCTCAGCTTGAAGTGGGATGCAAGGGGTGTACCAACTCGATTGGCATCCTTCATATTAAGCATGTCAAATATCTTCTTGATATATTTTTCTTGTGACAACCACAACCTTTTTTTTTTTCCTGTCACGCATGATCCTCATGCCAATATTTGTTGTGTTGGACCCAAATCCTTCATTCCAAATTTTATTTCCAAATCCTTCTTCAACCTATTGACCATATTGTTATCATTCCCAACAATTAAAATGTCATCCACATATAACAATAATATGAGATACTTTCCTTGATCATGCCTCTTTATACAGACACAACGGTCAACTTCCAACCTATGAAAACCATGTCCTAACATGAATGAATCAAATTTATCGTACCATTGTTGAGGTGTCTATTTCAACCCATAGCTTGACTCTTCTTCAACCTGCAAAGAAGATCTTCTTTGCCTTTTTCTATGAAGCCTTCTAGCTGCTTCATATAAATTTCTTCCTCTAATTCACCATGAAGGAAATAAGTTTTTACATCTAACTGTTCACATTCTAAGTCTAAAGAAACAACAAGACTAAGAATAACTATGATGGATGACATTTTGACAATAGGGGAGAAAATATTAGTGAAGTCAATAACTTCCTTTTGGGGAAATCCTTTCATCACCAATTTATACCTCTCCTTATTTTCGTCACCTTCATACTTAATCCTATAAACCCATTTTTTTTGTATAGAATTTCAACCTTTAGGAAGGTTTACCAACTACCAATTATTTTCCATCATATAGTTCATTTATTCCTCCATTGGTTTCTTCCATTCTTTACTGTGCTCAACTTTACAAGCTTCTCGAAAATAATCAAGCTCACCTTCATTAGTCAATAGTATATAGTTTGAAGGAGGATACCTTTATGAAGGCTTATGAGGCCTAGAATATCTACGAACCAACTGTGGTGGTGCATTATCAGGTTGAATCTCCTATAAATGTTTCTGCAAGATTCCTTCTTCTTGGTGTTCATCACTTTCCACTTGTTGTCCATTTTCTTACTTTGGTGGGATGTCTTCATGCCTCTCTTCAAACATGTCAATAACTTTCTTGACCTCCATCTCACCTACATTCCTCTTAAGCATTTTTGACTCATTAAATATAACATCCCTGGTTCTAATAATTTTATGTTTAACTAGATCCCATATACGATAACCAAATTCTTCATCTGCATATCCAAAAAAAATGCATTTCATAGATTTATCATCTAACTTAGTTTAATTTTCTTTAGGAATATCTACAAATGCTTCACATCCAAATATTTTCAAATGAGAATAATTCAACTTTTTACCAGTCCAAACTTCTTTAGGGATGTCGCCATCCAAGGTTGTAGCTGGAGATCAATTTATAAGATAACAAGTTGTCCTTACAACTTCTGCCCAAAAATGTTTCTCCAAACCGGAATTGGACAGCATACTCCTCAGTTTCTCCATAATAGTGTGATTCATCATTTCCACGACACCATTATGTTGAGGAGTACCAGCCACACAATCTTCTCATTCTTTATGCCAAACTTGTTACAATATTCCTTGAATGCTTTTGAGCAATATTCTCCACCATTATCTATTCTCAAGCACTTGAGCAACTTGTTAGTTTCTCTTTCAACAACAGCATGGATTTTTTGAAATATTTAAAATACTTCACTTTTACTTTTCATAGGGTAGGCCCAAACCTTCCTAGATGCATTATCTATAAATGTTACAAAATATGATGCTCCTCCTAATGACTTGATGTTAATAGGCCCACACACATTTGAGTGTATCAATTCTAACACATTTTTCTTTTTGTCATGGCCACTTATAAGGAATGAAACCCTTCTTTGTCTACCATATATACATTGCTTACAAAGATCAATATTGTAGGATTTCAAACATGGTAGTAAATTTTTACTAACAAGGATTTTTAAGCCCTTCTTGCTCATGTGACCCAAGCGCTTATGCCACAGATCTAATGAATTTCCTTCATTTGTGACAACACCCAAATCTGATTTTCCCATCATTGCCTTCAATGTATTTAATGTTCCTATCTTGGGTCCTCTTCGGTCCTCTAGCCATGACCAATTTTCCATCCTCCTTTTCCAAAACTTGTGGAATAGCCTTCGTCATCTATTCATCCCATAGAGATCAAAATCATGCGGATTTCTGGTACATGCATGGCATGTTTCAAAAACATATCTTGTCCATCCTTCATCTTGATCTGGACATCTCCCACTCCATCAATACTACAAAAACAATTATTCCCCAAATTCACTCTACCATAATCATCAGGATTATATGCATGAAAACTATCTTTGCATGAGGTTACATGGTGAGATGGCCTAGAGTCAAGTATCCAAGCAAAGATACTTCTAGATGTATATAAAGATGCATCCTGTATTAAAACAGTAACAACATATCACCATCTGTGACTACGGTAGTAGTCTCACCTTCATTTGTGCTGAATGACTTGCAATTTTTACTGGCCAGTATTTGGTCCTTTTGTCCTTTCCTCCAGACTCAACATTATTTCTTCATGTGCCCCGATTTGCCACAATGAAAGCAAATGATCCTGCCCCTCCTTGATTTTGATCGGCCTCTCGATCTTGATCGCCCTTGTCAGCCTCAATCAATTCCCCTATCACAACCAACTAGAGCTAGAGATTATCCTCCCTGGTTTTCCAAAATGACTTACGACACAACTCCTCATTCATTAAACCACTATCAACATTATCGAACATCAGGGTTTCTGTAGGTGCTGAAGTGCTCATAGCCACAATTAAATTTTCCCAGTTGTCTAACATAGAACATATTAGCAAGATAACTCTTTACAATATTATATTGCAGCTATGTACTCTTCCTCTGTTGTAGAGAGAGCTACTATTATTTGTAGCCTTGCCACCCAAGATACTGTTGCACTTGCAAATGTGTACAAATAACTTGTAGTGGACTTTCTAGTGTCAATATCTCTAGCCATAAATGCATTTGTAAATCCTTCAAGCACATTCTAATTATGATCAAAACATAAAACATAATGCCTATTACCCTTGAGATACCTCAAAATCCATTTTACTGCTTGCCAATGTTGTTTGCCTAGATTGGCAAGGAACCTTCTCACTACTCCCATTGAATATGCAATTCTCGATTGTGTACATACCATGGCATACATCAAGCTACCAGATTCTGAAGCATAAGGAATCTTGCTCATTTATTCCTTCTCCTTGTCATCATTAGGACACAACTCAGCACTCAACTTGAAGTGGGATGCAAGGGGTCTACCAACTGGATTGGCATCCTTCATATTAAACATGTCAAACATCTTCTTGATATATTTTTCTTGTGACAACCACAACCTTTTGTTTTTCCTATCACGCATGATCCTCATGCCAATATTTTTTGTGTTGGACCCAAACCATTCATTCCAAATTTTATTTCCAAATCCTTCTTTAACCTATTGATCATATTCTTATCATTCTCAACAATTAACATGCCATCCACATATAACAATAGTATGATATACTTTCCTTGATCATACCTCTTTATATGGACACAATGGTCAACTTCCAACCTATGAAAACCATGTTCTAACATGAACGAATCAAATTTCACGTACCATTGTTCAGGTGTCTATTTCAACCCATAGCACGACTCTTCTTCAACTCGCAAAGAAGACCTTCTTTGCCTTTTTCTATGAAGCCTTCTAGCTACGTCATATAAATTTCTTCCTCTAATTCACCATGAAGGAAATACGTTTTTGCATCTAATTGTTCACATTCTAAGTCTAAAGAAACAACAAGACCAATAATGACTTTGGTGGATGACATTTTGACAACAGGGGAGAAAATATCAGTGAATTCAATAACTTCCTTGTGGGGAAATCCTTTCACCATGAGCCTCGCTTTATACCTCTCCTTATTTTCGTCACCTTCATGCCTAATCCTATAAACCCATTTTTTTTGTAGAGAATTTCTACCTTTTGGAAGTTTTACCAACTACCAATTATTTTCCATAATATAGTTCATTTATTCCTCCATTGGTTTCTTCCATTCTTTACTGTGCTCAACTTTACAAGCTTCTCGAAAATAATCAAGCTCAACTTCATTAGTCAATAGTATATAGTTTGAAGGAGGATACCTTTATGAAGTCTTACGAGGCCTAGAATATCTACAAACCAACTGTGGTGGTGCATTATTAGGTTGAATCTCCTATAAAGGTTTATGCAAGATTCCTTCTTCTTGGTGTTCATCACTTTCCACTTGTTCCCCATTTTCGTGCATTGGTGGGATGTCTTCATGCTTCTCTTCAAACATGTCAATAACTTTCTTGACCTACATCTCACCTACATTCTTCTTAAACATTTTTGATTCATTAAATATAACATCCCTCCTTCTAATAATTTTATGTTTAACTAGATCCCATAGATGATAACCAAATTCTTCATCTGCATATCCAAAAAAAATGCATTTCATAGATTTATCATCTAACTTAGTTTTATTTTCTTTAGGAATATCTACAAATGCTTCACATCCAAATATTTTCAAATGAGAATAATTCAACTTTTTACCAGTCCAAACTTCTTTAGGGATGCTGCCATCCAAGGCTGTAGTTGGAGATCAATTTATAAGATAGCAAGTTGTCCTTACAACTTCTGCCCAAAAATGCTTCTCCAAACCGAAATTGGACAACATACTCCTCACTTTCTCCATAATGGTGTGATTCATCATTTCTGCGACACCATTTTGTTGAGGAGTACTAGGCACAATCTTCTCATTCTTTATGCCAAACTTGTTACAATATTCCTTGAATTCTTTTGAGCAATATTCTGCACCATTATCTGTTCTCAAGCACTTGAGCAACTTGTTAGTTTCTATTTCAACAACAACATGGATTTTTTGAAATATTTCAAATACTTCACTTTTACTTTTCATAGGGTAGGCCCAAACCTTCCTAGATGCATCATCTATAAATGTTACAAAATATGATGCTCCTCCTAATGACTTGATGTTAATAGGCCCACACACATCTGAGTGTATCAATTCTAACATATATTTATTTTTGTCATGGCCACTTATAAGGAATGAAACCCTTCTTTGTCTACCATATATACTGTTAGAGTCAGTCTCGTCAGCCCTCCGTCAGCGATTAAAATTTCTCTTTTGCATTTCATTTTTTAGGCGTCACACTCGATTCACTCAGTTACATTCAGCTAGGGGCATGCCATAATTTGACAGAAGGGTCTTGTCATTCGTTACCCCTCATGTCTTGCCCTGCTGGCTCATGTTTGTTCATCAAAACCAATTTTTAAGGCCACTTACAGTCCTGTTCCAATCTCTTGGTCAGTAAAAAATTATTTAAGGGTTTAAGGTATTTTTAGATCTAGGGTTTAGTTGATTTAGTACTCAAAGTGTCCAATATAGCCATCAAGCCAGAGGGAGTGTCAAAATAAGTTTTCATTTTAATTTTTTATCATCAAGAATGCTCAAGGATGATTCCTCTTCAAAACTATATTTTGAAGAGGAAATCATCAAATTAATTGTTTGTAATAGATATGTATTTTTAAAGTTTTCCGACATGTAGTACTTCAAAAGCAGACTCTAGTCATCCTTTTCCAAAGTTCAACGCCACCATCCCTGCAAAAAAATCAACTAAGAAGTCATCATTTTAGCCAAAAATAAAAAAGGAAACTTGAAGAACAGGGTTGTATTAAAAGTGAAAAAGTGCCAAAAGCTAAAACATTACAAATATGGGTTTTTGAGAACCAAAAATCAAAGCCATGTCTTTATGCATATATTTCTATATGTATTAATGTCATTTGCATTCAAGAGATCATTTGAAAACTGACTCAAGCTATGAAAGGGCGAAGCTATCATTTTGAAAACTAATACTGTGTTTACGAGTCTACGCGGCACATTGGGTGCGCGACGCACAGAGGCTACGCGACGCATTGGGCCTCCTGCCACAATGTTTTTTTTCCATTGGCGCGGTGCATCCACGAGGTGTGGCGCATAGAACTTTCAAGACAGAAAATATTCACGGTTTCAATAAAAATCAATCCCCATCACTGTATTAGACATTTTCATGGTTTAAGCCATCCATTGGTATGCCAAGAAGTCCATTGCAATCCACTTAAGTTCTGGAGGAGCGAATTTCATGTTTGAGTGCCAAAGCTGTGTGCTGGAAGTGTGCACGACGCATTGGAGGAGGTCGCGGCGCATTGGGCGCAAATTCACAGTGCTTTTTTACACTGTCGTGGCGCATCCAGTAGGCGCGGCGCACTGGGTTTGTGCGCGGTGGACAGAGCTGACAGGCCAGCTTTATATCACCTCTGCCATCAAAACTCAAAAACACGCCATTTCTTCTGCTCCAAGTAAGTTCAAGAGTTCTTCTACTGAATTTAGAATTTAGCTTATGATGGGCGTTGTTTGGAGGGAGGATTTAAAGGTTTGAAATTTGAAAATATAAACCCTATGTGTATATCAAACGTTGCTCCTTTGGGGTTGTAAAATTGGTGTTTTGAAGTTATGTTTTCGGTGCCAAGTTTCTTGTCCCACTTGTGATCCCTTCCCCTTCATAATCCTATCATTATAGTTAATCCCTTATCCTCTAACCTCCCAAACCACTCATATCCCTACTTCCCATTTTCCTTATCCTAAAGTCCCATCAGTCCCTATCATTCTCCCTCTTCCATATCACTTGCAAAATCCCTAAATCCCCACATCCCTCAAAGTGACTATTTGCACATTTTAAATTTCACTTGGAAAACTCCATCACCCACTTTTCCCACTGTCCCATATTCACAGTCCCTCATTCCCCTTTGGCACATTTGGCAATGGAAATAAAACAACTATTTCTCTTTGTCAAACCAATCAAACATACACATTGCAGCACCATGATAGAGACAAATTCTTCATATGAGCAAGACAGTGACTCAACCACTGAGCTTAATGTGCTGAGAAGGCCTCGTAAGGGTGGCAGACATGTCAAAGAAGAGCCTGTTAGCCTCCTGCTGCAGCAGGTTACTCATATTTCATGATTGACATTTTACAGGCCAAATATGTCATACTTTGCATGCTGCAATGCTCCATATTTGCTAAACAGTCACCAAGCAAAGAAGGCTGCTCAGAGTTCATCTAACTGCTTTCCAAATTTTGAAAAGTCATTCCAGTTTTGTACAATTTTAAGCTAAAGGGAGGTCCAAACAGCTTAATCTTGGTCTCCCTAGGTTTCAATTTCCTGTTTTAGAATATAGAGAATGAAAATCTGTCCAAACAGCTTAATCTTGGCAGATTCTTAGATAGGTAGAGAATCAAAGGAGCCAAACTGCTTAATCTGGGCCCTTGGAAGAAATAAGGGTAGTTGTAGATAGGAAGGCATAAAAAGAAAAAATTGAAATGCTGGGTCTGCAAGCCTAAGTGCACCCAAACCAAAACAAGAAAAAATGTTAGGTAAGTAGGCTGAGTAGGTAGTTTTGAGGTTGCAGAATCTTGATTTCTGTTCATTTCCATGTTTTTAAAGTATCATCTTTACTCAGGTCATAGTCATCAGGCA
>APFE031511235.1:0-10000 GCA_000404065.3 Pinus taeda
TAATTAAAATTAAAATTAATCAATAGAGAGGGAGCCGACTTCTCAAAATTGAGAGCCGACCCTCCTCTTTGCTTTCCTCATCCCTATTTATTCCCTAATCAGCTGCTCTTCTTCTATCAAGCTTCAAGTTGCCCTGATGATGGATCCCAGTTGGGATTCGAAACGTTGGCAGAAAAATCTTATTACTGTAGATTCTCCGATGTCTGATTCAAAAATATTACACCACAGAGGTCTCAAATCCAGAAAATTTATTTTTTTATGTAGAGTTATTACTCGATGATACAATTCTCCATGATTTAATTAGTTTGAGTGTCAAGTTCTCCTTGATGTCTGAAATAAAGAGCTTTCCCGGACCAAACTAGGTTTTTGTGTTATAAGGATATTAAATGGTGATTTTTACTTTATATTTGTCATGGGGATCAAAATTTATTTACATGGTCTAATCTCTTGTAGGATGAGATTGTATCATGTTTAGAACTGAGTTATGCTTTGTTCAATGGTCAAACCTTTCCATTATTAAATAGGGTCAAGTGACATTTGGCTCATATTGATTGTTCACTGACCAATTTTTTATTTTAGAGGAACGTTTGCTTATTATGGTAGGGTTGAAGCTTATATATTGTGATAAGATAGATGGAAAAGATTATTAGTTTTCACATTAATGTCAGGTAAATGAATCCTAGGAATTTTTTTGTTCACTTATTGAAGTTAGTTTCCCTAAACATGAAGTTTTATGAGTTCTCTAATTCAGATCCTTATTTTCATTTCTTGTACAAAATTTTGTGACAAGTCTAGAGTTGTTCTAACCATTGTATGATTGGGTTTCCTCAAAGGTCCGATCTTGTGACATGGTTATAGTTTATGTGATAAAAAAGTGAAGAAGATGAGTATTTACCTAAAGCTTATTTTCTGCTTATGTATTTCATGCACTTGTAAAGTATGTTATCCATGAAGTATGTTGTCCTAATATGAGTAATGAAGTTTTTTCTATTCAAATTGTAGAAATTATGGTGTAGATTTGCAACTACTCATGAAGTTTTAATAAAAATCACAAGACAAAAACCTACTCTACTGCTCTACAGAAGTTAATTCATAGTTTATAACAAAATTTTTAGGCATGCAATAAGAATTAGCGCACATGCACACAGTATTTTTCCTAGGGAAAGAAATTTGCTAAAAACCCCAATTCTTTCTTGCATTATTATGATGAATAGAGATGTATTACAATTGCTTTTCTACACTGAGCACAATCGAAAAGTGAATAACTTATCTCTCTGCTCACTGAGAAGCTCTAACCCAGAATTAGTCAATTTTTTCCTTTTCTTGAACCACTCTTTCCTTGTGTAATTCCTTGAGAAATTTGGCCCCTATTATTTAGCAATTTCTCCAAAATGGATTTTTCAATTCCCAAGGTTGATAATCTAACTACATGCAACACCTATACACTCAAGACTAGTCTAAAATTGATGTTACACTACCTTGGAAACTCCAGCACAGCTGGGGAACTCGAATTCTCTACATGCACTAGCTCTTTTGGGTTAATTGATCAGTTAACTCAATGATCACTGAGTTTGACAGAAGTCCCACTACACAACTAAATTTCCACTAGTTCCTCCAACAGTTAGAACTAGTTTAACGGAAAAAAAACTTAGATAACTAACTTTGATTGACACAAATTAGAAATCACACATGCTTAACTGAACTCTAACTCCTCCAATGCGACTTTACTGAGTAAATTGGGTGGTACAAGCCATGTCACACAAGTTAACTACATCCAAGTTGTCTACTGATGTGGAAATTTGAATTTTCTCAATTTAATCACGGCAAAATAAAATTGAGAATTTCTTGTTGCATTTTTCAACCTTCCCTCCCAGAAAGAAAGGGATTATCAAACACCCCTATCCCACACTTGTGGAACTTGAACTTCTCCCTTGACAAGGACTTTGTCAAAATGTCAACATCTTGTTCCTCTGTCAGAATGTACTGAAGCAACATTATTCGCCTTTGTTGTTAGGTCCCTATACTACTAGTGTAACCCCTTATTGTTATTATTACAACCCCCTTATTATATTGTTGTGCCCATGTAGTCCCCATATTGTTATTATTGTTCCCCATAGAAGCCCACTATTTCTATTATTGAGCCCTTACATTATTATTGTTATGTCGGCTCTGATTATATTATGACCCCTTAGACACCTATATATAGAAAGGAAGTCTTTTCATTTGTATCATCTAAGAATTGTTCATTTGTGTAATGTAAATGAGGTTTCCCCCTTGAAGAGGCTTATTTATAAGGCGTTGATATATCTTTTCTATCTTTTTGTGAGTTGGTTTCATAACATTCTGTATCAGAGCTTGGGATTCTAGGGTTTTGCTGCTCCAAACAGGTCGTCGTGGAATTTTCGCTATAACTTTTTTTTCTGCGACATTTTAGAAGCTACAAAAAAAACCCATTTGAGCCAAAATAATTCTAAACTTTGGGTCCAAATTTTAGAGCTTGTATCGCTATATTTGCAGAGATATGATCTGAGGAAGTTAGAGTTTGTGCAGACTCCCGAATTACATTCCAAATAGGTGACTTGGGGAAAATAGTCATAACTTTTGTTTTGAGAATCAGATTGAAATTTCATAAGAATTTTTAGAAAGAAGATGGCCTGTAGTTTTCTGTGTATCAGTTTCATGTACTAATGTCGAAACAGTGACACGTGGCACGTCATACAAGTTCGCTCTACTGAACTAGTCTATAATCAGGTCATCGTGGGAGATTTTGAATAACTCTTCGTTGGAGAATCCAATCTTGATGAGACTTGTGGGGTTAGAAAGAGGACTCAAAGGGCTACTACAACAAAAGAATTTAGATATTCGAGATCCGTAGTTACAGAGATACAACAGATTCAATATCGAGCTCTTACAAAGTGAAAAAAAAGTTGTGTAGTTTTTTTATAATTTTGCATAAGATTGGTTTGAAAAAATTGTTTGAAGGAATTCAAAGGGAATAGTAAATAATTATTAGCATTAATTAATTCCCCGAATAAAGAAAATGGAAACACCTAGTAAGCAACCTGGAAGCTCTAGCATGACTCGTGAAGAAGAGGAAGAAATGCAACATGATATATCAAAATTATAAGACCAAGTACAACAAACTTCGCTCTCACTAAAGGTAAATGAAGCCAAGATGAATGGTGTGGAAGTTAAGATGAATGGAAAGGACACTAAGATGAAAGCTAAGATGAATGGCATGGACCCTAAGATGAATCGCATGGACAATAAGATGGAAGAATTGAAAATAAATTTGAATAAGTTGCTACAAGAAATGGTCACTAATGGTGAAAGGGTAGTAAAGGAAACTCATGATGAGAACAAAAGAAATGTTAATCATGATTTCATAAACTCTAATGTTGGATTGAAGACTCTCCATGTTCCAAAATCGATATTAGGAAGTTTGATGGCAAGGATCCCGAAACATGGATACTACAGATGGAGCAATTTTTCGATCTCCATAATGTGAAAAACACACAAAAGGTACGTATTGCAACCTTATATTTGGAACCAAATCAGTTTGTATGGTATCAATGGCTTTTGCTTATGTAAACAAATTGTCACTTGGGCAATTTTTATGGAAGAAATGATAGCACATTATGAGGATGCAAAAAGCAACACCTTTTTTAGCCAATTGATAAATCTCAAACAAAAGGGTTCAATGATGGAGCACATTCAGCACTTCCTAAAATTGAACATAAGGGTAAAAGATATTCCAGAGGAGCATAGGATTGATGTGTTCATAGCGACTTTAAAGGATAATATCCAACATGAGGTTCGCCTTTGGGAACCTGATTCATTGGAGAAGGCGTTCACGTTAGCAAGAAAAATGGAAAGCAAAATTATGGCAACCAGGAAGCCTACCACTCACAAATATAAAGATGGAAGTGTTGTTGCCCCTAGCCTTCCACAACCTATAAGGTTGACACCACAACAATTGGAAGAAAAAAGATCAAAAGGGATTTGTTACAGTTGTAATAGCAAATACACTAAAGGTCATAAGTGTGCTGAGAAGAAATTATTTTACATTGATTGTTGAGAGGAGGAAGAAAAGGATCAAGAAACATCAAAAGAAGAGGATATACACCAGGAACCAACCCCGGAGAAAGAAGAAATGAATCCGATCACATCTTATAAAGCATTGAAAATAATTACTACTCCTCAAACTCTTAAGATAGAAGGACATATCAAGAAGAAAAAGGTTCAAGAAGTGAAAGACCACATCAAGAAAGAAGAAATGAATTCGACCATATCTTGTAATACAATGGTCAGAATTACCATTCCTAAAACTATCAAGATAGAAGGACATATCAAGAATAAAAATGTTCAAGAAGTTAAACATCACATAGAACATCAAGAAACGAATCCGACCATATCTTGTAATGCACTGGAAGAAATTACCACTCCTCAAACTCTAAATATAGAAGGACATATCAAGAAGAAAAAGATTCAAGCAATGAAAGATCACATTGAGCATCAATAAGAAGTTCTCCAACTTTTAAAGGATAACGCCAATTTGGTGCAGAATCAAATGAAACAACAGGCAGATCAACATCACAATGAAAGAAGTTTTGATGTAGGCGATTGGGTATTTTTATGGTTACATACATACAAACAAATGTCCCTCAAGAAAGCTATTTATGAGAAGGAAATGTTGGAAATACTACACGCACTTAAGAAATGGCGACCTTACCTAATGGGAAGACACTTCAAGGTAAAAACGGATCATGATAGTATTAAATAATTTTTAGAACAAAGATTATCCTATGAAGAGAAACAAAAATGGGTCACAAAGATGTTGGGTTATGACTTTGAAATCATCTACAGAAAAGGGAAGCAAAATGTTATGGCAGATGCACTCTCAAGAAAGGATGAGAATGTGGAAGCATTGTTGTGCACCATTTCTATTATCCAACCAGATTGGATAAACGAAGCAAGGTATGAATGGAATAAGGACAAAGAAGTATGGCCACTCATTCAAAAGTTGCAGAAGATCCCAGTTCAAACAATATTTCTAGAACTTGACGAGGAAGGAAAAGTCATATTGGTGCCTCGAGCAGTCACAAAAACAAGAACTCGACAGCTACGAAATCAATCAATTTCAGAGTATCTCATCAAGTGGAAGAACTTACCAGCTGAAGATTCCACATGGGAGGATAAGAATTTTATATAGAAGCAGCAAGAACTACTCAAGCATTGAGGACAACATCTTTTGAAGGAGAGGAGCATGTTAGGTCACTATACTACTAGTCTAACCCCTTATTGTTATTAGTACAACCCCCTTATTATATTGTTGTGCCCGTGTATTCCCCATATTGTTATTATTGTGCCCTTACATTATTATTGTTATGTCAGCTCTGACTATATTATGACCCCTTAGACACCTATATATAGAAAGGAGGTCTTGTCATTTGTATCATCTAAGAATTGTTTATTTGTGTAATGTAAAGGAGGTTGCCCCCTCAAAGAGGCTTATTTCTAAGGCATTCATCTATCTTTTCTATCTTTTTGTGAGTTGGTTTCATAACACAATACACCAATTATTGGCATGCAGGGATCATTAATGACCCCATATACATCCAATGTTATGCAAAATGTAAGATTCAACCATCTATTTGTGTGAGTTTTATTATGTTATTTTTTTTAAAATCTAGGGTATAGAAATGAAGGTGATTTCTGTTTTTAATAGCTTCTTATGATGTAATTTTACTTCTTTAGATTATATTTTCCTTTCATTTGTTTGTTATTAGATTTCTTATTCATCAAACAGTTACCAAGCTATAACAAGATAAACGGGGGTGAAAACCTCTCTAATATGAGAGAAAAACCAATGAGAAATATTATTCTTATAGAATTTTCACTTGAAGACTTCTAAAACCTAGACCCTTGACTAGATGACACCTCCAAGACCAAGTCACAATTCTTCTTGAATTCTAGCAAATCAAGCTCAATTTTCTCCCTTATATCATGAGTTCAGACTAGTACTTTGACTGCAACTTTTCAACTTCTTCTTATCTGCAACATTTCGGTCTCTTCATAAACCCTAGGACAGTACATGAGAGAAAAACATGGTCAAATTTCTGTTCCATCTTATTCACTTGAATTCACCTTGGATTCTTGTCAACTCGGATGGAGAAGGAGACTTCCTCTTACTAAAAAACCTGGGATCACTGTATACTTACCCAAAGATAGTCTGAATCGTATGCCTTTCTTGTCCTCTTCTATCCTTTGTTGATTTTAGAGTTTCTTATGTGTTATTGATGCCCTAATAAATTAGGCTGAGCTCTCCTCTTATATTCTTCATGTCACTGCCTTTTGAGCCGATTTGTTTCCGTCCTAAGGTCAACTTATTGTCAGCGTTTAAATTGGTCCTGGATGGTCATTTCACTCTATTTGAAACAAACAAAAGTATTATATGAAGTATGTAACATGCCCAAAGGGGTCTTTATGACAATGGCTCAATGATTTATGAGGTTACCAAGAGCTACATTGTCCTATTGTGACTAATACCAGTATGTAGACTTTTATTTCAGCTATGAGCTCTTGCTTCAATTTGTATGCTTACCATGATACCTTCTTACTAAGATACATTAAACCATGGAAAAGGTATTTCATCTTTTAATTTTTATTTTCTATTCATCTATATTATGAATAGTGTCTTAGGGTTTGTATAGTTCCCCTCTTTCATCATTCCTTTCAATGGATCAACCCATCCATTGTTTACTTCTTGTACCCACAATACTATCTTTGCGAGTAAACCAAGAAAAATATGATACCAAAACATCATGCCAGTTTACTTTTCTAGGGTTTTATTTAATCAAGAGGCCATTGTAGGGTTTCTTAAATTCAAACCTTATATCATACTCTTTTCCCTTTATGTCATTCTAGAGTTTATCTCATGTCACAGAAATAAAATCATAGGGAACAAATACCTTAAGATTAGGGTTTCTAAATACTACGATTTTATTAAAATATAAACCCATAGCTTCAACCCTACTATATCTTATGATGGACCCTTAAAAACAAAATTATTATACATACCTCATGCACATCTACCTGACGTGCTTTGTATTTTGGTTTCCATGATTCTACGCAATGGTATTGTACTTGTCATTGATCATTTTCCATCTTCATGACCTTCTTTTAATGACTCTATATAGATATTGTGGATCTTATAATGGGACTTGCTTCTTCGTGTGTTCCTTCAAGTTATAGTATGACTTCATATGGAACTTAACTAACACAAAATATCAACATTGAGATTTTTTTTACCTATTTCATTGTTCCATCACCTTTTTAGAATGAATAAATGAGTATTAGTTTTCCTCAAAGACTGATTGAGTTATGGAGAACTAGAATGATTGGTGCCTACCTTTTTTGTGCTAGCTAATGCCTTAGCCATCGAACTATATATACATATACTTACCCAAAGATAGTATGGATCATATGCCTCACCTGTCCTATTATACCCTTCACTGATTTCAGAGTTTCTTATGTGCGATTGATGCCCTAACAAATTATGTTGAGGTCTCCTTTTATAGTCTTCATGTCACTGCCTTTTGAGCCGACTTGTTTTCATCCTAGGGCTGACTCATTGTTAGCATTTCGACTTGGTCCTTGAGGGTCATTTGACTCTATTTGAATCAAACAAAAATATTCTATGCAATCCAAATGAGCCTTTATGAAATGACTCAATTATTTATGAGGTTACCAAGAGCTACATTGTTCTATGATGAATGCTACCAGTTTATAGACTTTTACTTCAACTATGGGCTTTTGCTTCAATTTGTATGCTTACCATGATGCCTTCTTACAAATATGCATTAAACCATCGCAAAGGTCTTTCATATTTTACCTTTTACTTTCTATTCATCAATATTATGAAGAATGTCTTAGGGTTTGTATAATTCCCCTCTTTCATCATGCCTTTCAATGGATCAACCCATGATGCCTTCGTACTAATATGCATGCAACCATGGCAAAGGTATTTCATATTTTACTTTTTCCTTGTTATTCATATATATTATGAATATTTTCTTAAGGGTTTGTATAGTTCCCTTCTTTCATCATGCCTTTCAATGGATCAACCCATCCCTTTGTATTTACTTCTTGTACATGCAATACTATTTTAGCAAGTAACCCAAGCAAAATATGATACCAAAACGTGATGTCAAGTTACTTTGATAGGGTTTTATGTAATCAATAGGCAATTCTGTGTTTTCTTAAATTCAAACCTTAGATCGTACTTGTTTCCCTTAATGTCATTCTAAAGTTTATCCCATGCCCAAGAAATCTAACAAACCCTAGAAATTAAATCGTAGGGAACAAATACCTTAATATTAGGGTTTATAAATACTAGGGTTTTCTTAAAATATAAACCAATAACTTAAACTCTACTGCATATTATGATGGGCCCTTAAAAAGAAAATTATTATCCATACCTCATGGACACCTACCTGTAGTGCTTAGTATTTGGCTGCCTTGATTCTTTGCAATGATATTCTACTTATCATTGGTGAGTATCCATCTTCATGATCTTATTTTAATGAGTCTTTAGAGATATTGTGTTTTTTCTAACGGGACCTGTTTCTTCATATGCTCCTTCAAGTTTTAGTATGACTTCTTATGGAACTTCTTTGCCACAAAATATCAACATGTAGATTTTTTTCCTATTTAGTCCCATCACATTTTAAAAATGAATAAATGAGTATTAGTCTTCTAGAAAGAATGATTGAGTTATGGAGAACAAGAATATCGGTGCCTATATTATTTGTCCCATCTAATTCCTTAGCCATAGTTTGTATGTATGTATCACCCAAAGATAGTCTGAATCATATGCTTAACTTGTCCTCTTCTACCTTTTGTTGATTTTAGAGTTTCTTGTGTGTGATTGATGCCCTAACAATTTAGGCTGAGATTATTTTTTTAGTCTTCATGTCACTGCCTTTTGAGTTGACTTGTTGTTGTCCTGAGGCCGACTTGTTGTTAGAATTTCGACTTGGTTCATTGACTCTATTTGACTCAACGAAAAATATTCTATACAATATGTAACATGCCCAGATGGGCCTTTATGGAATTGACGCAATGATTTATGAGGTTAGCAAGAGCTACATTATCCTATGATGACTGCTACTAGCATGTAGACTTTTACTTCAGCTATGAGCTCTTCAACTTTTATGCTTACCATGATGCCTTCTTACTAAGATGCATTCAGCCATGGAAAATGTATTTCATATTTTTCTTTTTCCTTTCTATTCATCTATATTATGAAAAGTGTTTAAGGGTTTGTATACTTCCCTTCTTTCGTCAGGCCTTTCAATGGATCAACCCATCCATCTTTTACTTCATGTACCTTCAATACTAATTTTTCAAGTAACTGAAGAAAAATATGATACCAAAATATGATGTCAAGTTACTTTTATAGGGTTTTATGTAATCAAGAGGTGATTCTAAGGTTTCTTAAATTCAAACCTTAAATCATCCTCTTTTCCCTTTATGTCATTCTAGAGTTTATCCCATGCCAAAGAAATCAAATTATAGGGAACAAATATCTTAAGATTAGGGTTTCTAAATACTAGGGTTTTCTTCAAACATAAATCCATAACTTCGACCCTACTACATCATGGATGGACCCTTAAAAATAAAATTAATATACATACCTCATGGATGCCTACCTGTAGTGCTTAGTATTTTGGTTCCCATGATTCTTTGGAATGATACTGTACTTGTCATTGATCATTTGTCATCTTCATGACCTTATTTTCATGATTTTTCAGAGATATTATCATTCTTCTAATGGGACCTTCTTCTTCATGTGTTCCTTCAAGTTATAATATGAATGCTTATGGAACTTCTTTGCAAAAAAAAATCAACATGGAGATTTTTTTGCCTGTTTAGATCCATCACCTATTCAGAATGAATAAATAAGTATTAGTCTTCTTGAAAGACTGATTGATTTATG
>APFE031511244.1:0-10201 GCA_000404065.3 Pinus taeda
ATCAATATGTACCTCAAGGTCAACCCCAGTATCAGTACGTGCCTCAGGGTTATCAACCCCAAGGTTAGTACCCATCTCAAGGTTACCAACCGCCTTTTGGTCAATCATATTATCAACCCTAACCTCAACTCGGTTAAGGTCCTCAATATCCTCAAGGTCCATACCCTGGAACGAATTTGGTGTGGGATCCATCTCAATCCCAGCAAGTCTTGCAACTGAACGTGCAGCCGTCATCTCAACCTGGACAACCCTTGGTTGCTGGTCCATCTCAGCAACCCGTCCAGTCTATTGTTCAAACTTCTGCACCTTAAGTAGTTTCTCAATCTGGACCTAGTACGCCTCGTACTCCGTCTCAAATGTCTGCTACAACTACTGCAACATGTACTCCATCTACCCCACCTTCTTCTGGAGTATCAACAGCTCTAGTTTCTACTGTTCCTGTATCTACTCCTCAGACCTCTTTACCTCAGTCTGGATCTACGATCCAGACTTCGGTCCAGATGCCTGTAGGAAGTACGGTTGTTACTTCTCAAACTCAATTTATTCAACCTCCATACCAAGGACAGTATCAACCCCAATATGGTACTGCTGCGCAGCAACCAACCTATCAGTATCAACCGTACCCTGGATATACATATAACATCCTTTGCAGCCCCAGTATGGTCCGGTTAATCCTGGTTTTCCAGGAGGACAAAATATCCCGAATGTGATTCCCATTCCTAGTTATCCTGGATATCCTCCTCCTGGGGCTGGTTTGCAGACCCCAAGTTTCAGGGACCCTAATCGTCAGTTACCATTCATCGCAACTTTGGACTTGCCTAACTTGACACGCCTTATGAACGATCCAATCAACTATCTTCCGTATTGGTCGCCAATGCCGCATAAGTTGCCCAGTGATATTCCTAAATTTGAAGGTAAACCAGGAGAGGACCCATTGAACCATGTGATGACTTATCGTCTCTGGTGTGCGTCCAACTCCATTTCAGATGATTCTATTCGTTTACGTCTTTTTCAACGCACTCTACTTGGTCTTGCGGCCAAATGGTATACCGAATTACTGTGAGCCACTTTTTATGATTTTAGTCAGTTAGCTACCTCATTTTTAACTCATTTTCAGTTGCCAGTCAGATATGACAATGGCACGGAGCAATTAACTTCGTTAAAGCAGTTGATGTCCACTTACATCTCAGATCATATCCATGAATGGAGACGTTGACGACGTTTAGTGAAGGTTTATATCTCGGATCAGATCTTAGCTGAGTGGTTTGTGAAATCCTTATTTCCTAAGATCACTGAAGATGTAGCTAAAGCCGGAGTAGTTACTGAAGAGCAAGTCATTTCTCAAGCACAGTACCTTGACTTAGTTTACACTCAGTCAGGTATGTTACACGAGAAGATCCCCAACCTACCTAATCAAAATCAAATCGCTGCTGCTCCTTCAGGGTCTCATGCCGCTGATGGTATGATTGGCATGATAAATACCAAAAGTAAGAAGAAGTCTTCTAAGAATTCTTCTCCTATAATAACCTTGCCAGATTCCATGACAGGAGAGTCTTCCGCGGAACTTTCCGCCGATATTCACGTTGTAGAATCATCTACAGCTAAACCAAAAACTGGTGGTAAGAAGAAAGGGAAGAAGAAGATAAAGAGAAAAATTCAAAAGAGAAACCCAAAAAAGCAGAACCCACTGATGAAAAATGCAAACCTCGTTATCCGTGTCTCATCTGCGATGAAGACCATTATACGAGAGACTGCCCTCATTGAGCGGAAGTTGCAAAAATTGTCAAAGGTTCCCAAACTTCTGCTGTCTTGAAGGATCCTTTTCTAGCTCAAGATAGTAAGACGCTAGGTTCATCCTCCAGTGCCAATGAAGAACCCATATTGATGATGTCTCATGTAAGGATTGCGAATCGATCACAAGATTATGGCAGTAAAAGTCCTATTGATGGTAAAGAAGCAGAATCTTCTCATTAAAATCCATCAACCTCAGCTCCCGGTTCTGATCCACTACAGATCGAGAAACCTAACCCAGACTTAGTAATCAAACTGCCCACAAAGGGTGTACTTCAAAAGTCTGCTTTCAATCCACATGCGAGAGCGGCTTAGAACTACAACATTGTTGAGGATTTAGCTGTTTCACCCTCAGCAATGTTGGTTTTGGAAGTGTTGCAATCATGTCCAACACAGCGCAAATTACTTTTGTCGGCTATAGGAGCTGTTGACGCTCAGGACCTGAACCTTACAGTCTTCGATCTAGAAAATATTGCACCGCGCCTACCCCATCAAATGGCTGTCCAAATTCCAGTGATAGTCAAAAACATACCTGTTCATAGGACTCTGATTGACGAGGGAGCTTCCACGTGCATTATGTCGATACAGTGTTGGAGATCACTTGGTTCTCCTTCACTAAATCAGTCCCCGACAATTCTTAAGGCCTTTGATGGCCGTGGGTTTCATCCTTTCGGCATTTTACAGGATCTACCTATAGGGGTTGAAGGAAAAACCATTAATCTAGATGTGGAGGTGGTTGATGCCCCTCTAGATTACAACCTTCTCTTGGGTCGAGTTGGCCTTACGCTAGACAGCTGTTGTCTCATCGGTCTTGGCTTATTAAAGTTCCTCACAATGGAAGATCATTAACGATAGACCAGTTGTCATACTTTTCATCCGACCCAGCTCTGCTGAGGCATTCAGCATGTTGGCAAAGTGAACAATCCCTTATAAGGATGTTGGTGTAGGGTTAGTTAAAGATTCTAGTTTACTGGGAACTTTTCCTTTCCCTCCTATCAACGCATCATCTTCTACTGCAACCATTCATATGATTTCATCAGGAACCATTGTTAATGATGATCCTTGGATCATACCTTCTGAGACTGAGATAGACTCATTTGGTACTCTTGTGCCTTTGAGTTCATATGAACTTGCATATCAGACCGTGCAATCGTTTTCCGACCAAACATCAACCCAAATCGACTTAATGAACGAAGTCCATGAAGAGTCATTTTCAACATCAAACTCAGAATCAAGAACGTTTTCCAAACTTGTTCAATCAGATGAGAAAAATCGTGAAATCCTATGTGTCGATGAGTTACCATGGGAAGATCTACATCACAGATCTTCGTTTTTAGCCGAGAGCGATCGTTTTGAAAACGGTTTTTCATCAATATTTACAACTGAATATGTTAAGGACGCTCAGAATCCAATGAAACATCCTGATTCCGAGTTAAATTTGGGAAATATTTCTAGAACTATACCTCTTGACATTTCAGTTAAGCCTGGAATTGTTGAAAACGTTCATATAGGTGCCTCTTGTACAGACGATGAAATTAAAACATACAAGGCCCTATTTCAAGAATTCTGCGACATGTTTGCCTGGTCCTATGAGGAGATGCCAAGAATTGACCCAGAAATCGTGGTTCATGAAATTAAAACCTACTCGGACGCTAAACTCGTTTGGCAATGTCTATGTCAGATTCACCCAAGAAAAGTTGTTGCAATTAAAGCAGAATTTGAAAAATTATTGAAAGCAGGTTTCATTTATCCAATCTCGTTAACGGATTGGGTATCGAATATTGTTCCCATGAACAAAAAGCAAGGGACAATAAGAATATGTATCGACTATAGAGACATTAATCGAGCATGTCCAAAGGACAACTACCCTACTCCCTATATCGATCAAATTATTGATGATTGTGCCGGCAGTGAAATTTTCTCCTTTATGGATGGCTTTTCCGGCTACAATCAATATTCTGCCTGCCGATCAACCAAAAATGGCATTCATTTGTCCATGGGGAACATTTTCTTATTGCAAATTACCTTCTGTCCTGAAGAACATCGGCACAACTTTTCAACGGGCTATGTCTTACGCTTTTCATGATATAAAACAAATTGTGCAACCCTATCTCGATGACTTGCCTGGTCATTCCTTACATCGAGATGATCACCTCGTCCATTTACGAGAAATCTTCATGAGGTGTAGGCATTATTGAATTCGGTTGAATCCCCACAAGTGTGTGTTTTGCATTCAAACGGGTCGATTGCTGGGATTTGTAGTTTCGAAAGCCGGCATTCGCGTCGATCCTTCGAAGGTCGAAGCTATCATCAAATTGCCTCCTCCTTCAAGTCTTCGCCAACTCCAAAGTTTGCAAGGGAAAGCAAACTTTTTGCGTCGATTTATCCCTAACTACGCCGAGATCACAAAGGGTTTTACCCGGTTGTTGAAACAAAATAGTTCATTCTTTTGGGATGAGATAGCTGAGAAATCTTTCAATGCTTTAAAACATGCGTTGACCCATGCACCGCTGTTACATCCTCCCAACTACAACCAAGACTACTTCTTGTATCTCGCCACTTCCTATTCCACCATTGGAATGGTGCTAGTTCAGGAAGATGAATTCGGTACGGAACATGTGATATATTACCTTAGTCGCACATTAAATCCAACTGAGCTAAAATAATCACATGTGGAGAAATTGGCATTGGCAGCTGTTCAAGCTGTCCAACATTTTCATCATTACATTTTATTACGCAAAACTATGGTCATTTCTGATTGCAACCCTATGATCTATATTTTGACCAAGCAGTGGCTGGGGGGCAAGTACTCCAAATGGATTGCCATCTTACAGGAGTTTGACTTAGAATTTGAAAATTCCAAGTCAAAGAAATCTTTAGTTTTTGCGGAACTTATGTGTGACTTCCCGCGTGTTGATACAGAAACTGTGGTGGAGGAGCCCATTGCAGACGAACCCTTGTTTCTGATCAGCGCTTTAGATCCACGGTATGGAGATATCATCACTTATCTCCACACCCAAACCTTTCGGCCCGATATTTCACGATCCAACCGTCGAAAAATCCGATTCCAATCCCAACAATTTAAAATTATTGGAGATACTCTTTATCGTCGGGGAGCAGACTCTATTTTCCGACATTGTTTAACTCATGAGGAAGCCGAAAGGGTCTTAAATGACTGTCACTCTAGAGCGTGTGGTGGTCATATGTCTGGGTATGCCACTACCCAAAAGATATTGCGCGCTGACTATTTCTGGTTGTCTTTGTTTAAAGATTGTATTATTGCGGTCCCAAAATGCCACAATTGCCAAATTTTTGATCGAAAGATGTGCGCTCCACCTACTCCTCTTCACCCTATAATTGTCATTGGTCCTTTCGCCAAATGGGGTGTCGATTTTATTACATGTAACCCTCACTCGACCGAGGGGCATGCGTATATTATCCTCGCGGTGGATTATTTTACTAAATGGGCTGAGGTGATGCCTACATTTGAGGCAGACGACAAAACAACTGCAATTTTCGTATTCAATCATATAATTGCTAGGTTTGGTGTTCCACAAGCGATTATCACTGACCATGGGCATCATTTTCGAAACGTTATGATGACAGAGCTTACAGACCAGCTTGGCTTGCGTCATGATAGTTCAACTCATTATCAACAAGCTAATGGTCTGGTTGAAGCCATCAACAAAGTTTTAGTCATTATGATCCGATGAATCATTGGGATTCATCAGTCGAATTGGCATAACATGTTATTTTCAGCGCTGTGGGTGTATCGAACCTCAGTCAAAACATCAACAGGGTTCACTCCTTTCCAACTAGTTTATGGTTTGGAAGTTGTGTCACCTATTGAGTGCGAAATCCTGTCATTGCGAACGGCCATCGAGTTACTTCCAAATACTTCCAAAGAGGAAAGACGTTTATTATACTTAGCTTAGCTAGATGAGAATCGCCGCGATGCTGCATTAGCGATCGAATCTCATGCCAAACGTATTAAGGCTCAGTATGATCGAAATGTAACCCCTCAAAATTTTTCGGAAGGAGATCTAGTCCTTTTGTACAATCAAGCAAATGATAAATTAGGCGCTGGAAAATTCGTGCCTATGTGGCCTGGTCCCTTTGTTGTCAAGCGAAAGCTAGCCAAAGGGGCCTATGAATTGGTAGACTTTGACGAGGTCTCTTTAGGTAAACCCAGAAATGGTCTTTACCTGAAGAGATATTATGCTTAAAACAAGTGTGGAGATTTTTTAGTTAGGTTAGTTTTTCTTCTAGCTGGTGTGTTTTAGATTAAAGTGTGCTTAGCTTAGAGTTTGAGTTTTCTGTCGTTATTTCTACTTATCTTGGTTTTACGTTTGATGTCGCAGATGTCGACGCCTCTCCAAACATATATTGGTTTCGCTGATGGCGCTTGTCGTAGTACACAAAATATTTCTTCCGCAGCTTGGGTTATTTATTCGCCCTCTGACGAGTTAGTATCTATGCATGGGGTAAGCCTCGGTCAAAAAACGAACAACATTGCAGAGTATAGTGCAGTGGTGGAGTTATTATCTGAATCTATTTCATTTGGGATTCGGAGTTTGATATTGAGGTTAGATTCTGAACTTGTTGTATTACAGCTTAATAGAGTATACGCCATTAGAAATCCAGTTTTATTAAGATTATTTTTGAGAGTGCGTCTCTTGGAACGTGAATTTGACTATATTGAGTATCAACATATTCCAAGAACTTTAAATACATTAGCAGATGCAATTGCTTCTCAAATGTTAAGTAGACATGTGCGATAATCATACAAGTAAAATTAAAAACATTCCATAACATGTTTAACAAGACAAGATAGTAATAACGATATCATATATATAGGAGTGTGTCAAAAAATACATCGTCCTCGATCATAGGTTGAAAAACACCTTATGATCGGCAAAAATGATAGGTACAAAAAAGCAAAATGTCATGTGTGACTACAATAAACGATCATCCCATCGCTGGTGATGATCTTGATACGAAACCACTGCACAGGCCACCTTACAAAGGAACCTCCTAAAAGTTCCGGGGACTCCAATCACATAGCGTTGAAGTCGACGAGGGATGTCGTTTATGCTGGTCTCAGGAATGTCCCTTGTCAGGCGCTCTAGATGGCTCTCCAACTCGGCCAAAGTCTCTGTTGATTCATCTTGTGGGGCTGGAGCCGGTGCAACTGGTTGTTTTCTCTCGAAAGGCCAGAGAGCAGCTGGTCGCTGTGGGCCCACATATCTATTTTCAAATTATTACTATCAGTTTTAAGATGATATAAAAAAAAAAAAAAAAAAAATTAACATTAGGAAAATGTTGAAGATGATTTTACCTGAGTCGTCCCACTGCTTTCCTGGAGGAAGAGCTATGTCTGGTTCTCCACAAAAATCAACCCCAGCATAAGGGAAGTCCTGAATAGAAAAAATATGGTTCTCCAACCATTGGAAATACTCAGGTTTGAACCGAACAACCTCGGTCCCCTCGTCAGGATGACGGGCCATGACTGTGACCCATCGCATCAGTTTGGGCTCTCGAGGAAGCCCAGCTCTGACTGTAAGGTGCTACGGGATAAGCATAGGAATCCTCTCCAGGCCAAAACTCACGACTAAAGCCCCATAACCAAAAGTCTTAAGTCATCCGTTCTTGGCCCTAGTCAATTGGCCCTTCACATTGGCCAACACAGCATCGCACTAGTTGAAGATGGTGCCCTGAAAGAAATCAACTGCCATACGCATCTGGGATCCGGTGGCAACATGTAATGTGGCAGCTCCGCAAAGTCTAGTAACAGTGAATGCAATCACCATAAGCTCAGGATGGGATATGTTCTTTATGTCTATCCCTTTATCTCTAGTCTGGAGGTTGCAGTACTCTAATCGGAGGCTATCGACAGACTGGCCACCTGCCCTAGTCCCGAACAGAGTCAAGTCAATGCCTCTCTTAGGCAAACCAGTCAAGAAATATATATCCGCCAGCTCGATTTCGAGCTAGTGGTCGCCAATAAAGAAACACTGGTCCTAAACGCTCCATCTGTCAACCATCCACTGTAAGAAATCCACCTCAGCCCTCACGCCAGGAATGGCCCAGTATTTGTATAAGCTGCACGCCCTCAAAGCATCAAGTGAAGGCTGATGATTCCACGCGGCAGCATCCACGTCCTCATGCTCTCATTCACGCCAATATAGCATGATGTACTACCTGCATCAAGCATAAAGATAAATTAGAAAGCTAGAAAAACTTTTCATTGGTCCATTTTTGAGGAATTTTGGGTTTAAAACCCTCGCGGTGGGGACCGCACCCTACGTGTTAGACATAGTGCGTGAGACCGTGCTTTGTCTACATGGAGGGTGCAGGCCTCGAGCTTTTTCCCAATGGAGAAAAAGTCGGGGTCCGCAGGTTCGCAGTGGTGAGCCTGCGTACCCCGAGCACAGGTTTTTTTCCTAAAAACCTTCCCAAAAAATGAAATAAAGGACTAAAATGAAAAATGAAATAGTTAAAAATGAAGAGGAGGATGATGTGGATTACCTGGAGAAGACGGCGTTCGATTCCGACAGTTGGATTTTCTGCAATCTTCATGGGAAGTTTTCAGAGCAAAAGCACTATTTTCTCACCCAAATCACAGAAGGTAAAAATGAATTGTAAAAGGCCCTTTTTATAAGCTTTTTGAGTAAATAAATTGCAAATTTGTTTATGTTTCACTTTAAAAAGGTATTCTTGCGACATTTTTATCTCTTTCAAATAGATATGAGTAATGTTTGTGTTTTTGTGCAAGATAACAGGATTATTCAGGCGAAATCTATCATTTTCAGCTAGAGTCACCTTTAAGCTCTTTTCTAACTCCTAAAACATGAAAAGACTGCCGAGTTTTTCTTTTAAGCTCATTAAAACGAAATTAAAAGAAGGTCCATTTACAGCTCTTTTCTGACCGTAAAAACATAAAAAGATTGCCAGATTTTTGTCGTTTCAAATTCGATATTGGTTATAAAACGACGTGTCCTTGATTGCTTTTTTACTTTTTCAGATCAAAGACACTAATAACGAAAAGTACTCCTTGGTCGTAAAAGATCAAGCGCTTCTCTCAAGTATTATTTTATACTTTTTTCAGGCTTGGGAGACACAAATTTATGAAAAAGTCAACCCTGGAGTCTTCTTAAGTTTTTTCAGACTCTCTAAAAATGAAAAACGCCAAGTTTCTCCTATACTAGACTCGTTAAATTTTGACAGTAAAGGACCTGTTCAATTACAAACAAGAACGGACCATTCCTTCTTAGGGTTCGAATTTAAACTAAGTTGGACTCACCTGAACGGTGAGCTTATAATCAAGCACATGTTATCCTCCTCAAGCTTGTAAAAAATAAAGAGGTACTTGCCAGAAATGGTGGGGGAAAAGAGAGAAAAGTGAGTTTGTTTTTCATACTTTATAACCACTCTTGAACACGACACTTTCATTCACCTGGGTTGGGAAATCCTTTACCTAACAGTTGATCAAACCATATTGAAAGTCTTCAGCTGGTTCCTGGGTATTAACTTTGGGTTAATTGTCACCAAACCATCTGTCATGTCGTTATGTGTTCAAGATGTCAGTGCAAATAAGCCATTCATCTGCAAAATGTCTGTCATCCATCTTGACCATCCCTGAGTCAGTCCTTGCAACTAAATTTCTTCAGCTTGATCTATGATTTTGTGTTGTGGGCTTGCCTACGAAGGATCGCTTTCTATCGACTTCAACTCATTATCTAGAAAGATGATATAGGAATCATCAGTACCTTGAGATCTGCATGCCTCAATGGCAAGTTTCTCGCCTTTGATGACAGTTTACATCATTGACTTTCGATCAAGGGATCCCATGACATGTTCGACTTCAACACATCTTATCACATCTCATGGATTGTACTGAGTACTTTGACAACCATTGTCATTATTGGTGGTTTCTCTCACGCTTGTTAACAATTTACATCATTGACTGGTAATCAAGCGGTTTCTACCATGTTCGACTTCGACACATTCATTCGCATGGATAGAATCGTACTGTTTCGGGAAGTAGAAATGAAGACCCTAGATCTAGTTTCCACCATCCAGGCTGCGGGGAATTTTGTATTCATTATACTATGGACTATTCATAAACAGATGGTTGCGTCCATACTATGTCCACATGTGTCTATACTTATGATGTGTTACAAGATCATTCCTATGTCAGAGTAGTAGTTATTTCTCTAGTCAGTTTTCAGTCTCTTAGTCAGTTTTTATCTGAGTATGGGAATGCCTACCTCAGCGATGATATGATCTCATATATATATTTTGCATTGAATGTTTTTTACAAGTTCCAACTGGGCTCTCCACAAGATGATCCTCGAAATGATAAAGTACTTCACTCTTCCTAAATGATAAATGAAAATCCTCATCTACT
>APFE031511244.1:11945-38617 GCA_000404065.3 Pinus taeda
ACACTTGTTTTCCATTATTTATAAAAGCACATTTAGAGAAAGATAGTGTCTGGTTGGTTTGCTTGTCATTAGGTCTTCTTTAGATTCTAGGAAGGTCTATCTTGTCCACAAGATCGACTCATTCCGCGTGACAAATCCCAATTCCTTTGATTTCCAATCTACGGCAATGAAGCCAGAAAGATGTTTTCTGTTCAGATCTTACTAGCACCACAAGTACTGCAGGAGAGATAGAAAGCCCCATACAGATAGCCTCTGGGTTGGTTGTAGACTAGTGCCTAGGATATCTTAAGTAGAGGAGTGCATGAAAGGTTATATGTGAGGGGTTTGCATCACTCCAATTTTCACGTAATGAAAGATGATAAGGGGGCTTGTTTCATTCCTCCAAAGGTATGAGTTATGTATTTCAGGTACTTCCTCACACACACAATTCCCATAAGTATCACATAGAACATCAGAGGCTGATTACTTCAAAGTGGATTATAGCATAATAGGGTTTGTTGAGTAAATGAGAGAGGATTAGGAGAAATCATAACTCATCATATAGAGCCCAAAACATCCAGATTTAGATAATGAACACACAGAGCTACAATCAATGGGAAATTCTACACTTGTTTGAGTTATAAGTAGACATTACGGACTGAAGAGAGGATGGGTGCTATGATTCATATAGATTAGATTAAATATATAATTTCAGTCCTTCATTCAGGCATATGCATTAATAAATTAACACACATGGATATGCAAGGAAGCATGAAATCATTTCTACCAGCCATTATAGCATGAATGCAAAATATGAACATAATGGAATTAAACAGGAGGATAACATACAATAATACTTTGAAGGGGAAATCACCACCATATATTTGCTTAGTTTGAAAGATATTCCCATGTAAAGTAATACAACCTAAAATAGAAGTCATTCTCTTAGAGATTTATGAGCCAAATTGGTATCACAGAGTTCAGACCCATCATGTGAGAAATTTTGGAACCTTTGTATAATATTTTGTTGTGGCCACAACCACCACCCTATCAAAACTTGCCTTGGTAGAAATTTTGGATGGGTCCCCTAAAAGTTAGTCTTCTACCTCTCTGAATGATCTGTTTAGTCCTAGAGACTTTAACTCATTGCCGAGCCAAATTTTCAACTCTTAATGGTTAAGACCTCCTTTTTTAGACCCTGTTGCACGGTCCATTCATCACCCAACATAGCCCTCCATTCATTCCCTCCATCGGAACCTTTTAAGCCCTAAAAACCTTCTATCACATCATTATTCCCATCATAATTTTTTATAAAAGAAATACTTTGCAAAACATGCATAATCCCTTGTTTTTTCGGCCTATCGCAATTAACACTGCGCACTGTTTCCTTCCCGACCTGACAGCATTATCAACCCAAATTCATATATTGCAGGTCTAGAGCCATGTCACACCTCACTATCAGTGGGTTTGGGGATTTTATATAAATGTGCTCCATTGCCTTTCGGACCTAACGGCATGATTAACCATATTCTAAATACATGGGGTCCGGACCCCATTACATATCGCAATCGATGGTGTCCACGTTGTGAACATAAAGCGCGGTCCCATAAGGCAAACCTGCCGAGGCTATTAAATATAACATATATACATATTGGGTCCAGCATAATCGTATATCACAATCAGTGAGGCCCTAGACCTATGCATATTGTAATATGCATATGGTGTGCCCATCGATCCGATAAAAACATAATATATATCCTATCAGGTTCACCCCTCCCCATCACAAATCGCTATCGGCGGGGTCTAGTTCTCATGCATAAGGTGCAAGACTACATGCCAAACCCGCCGATAATTTTAGGCTCAGGCATATAACATTTGAAGTCTGGTTTTACGGCCCAGACACGGGGTTTTCCTGTGTTTCTTGTGTATTTGGTAAAATGCTATGGTTGTGGCTTTTTATGGAAAATGCCATATGGCAGACCTGATAGAGTATAGGGTCCCAACAATAGTATTTCAAGTCCGGGTTTTGGATTTCGCTCTATGTTTTGCAAGGATTTTCAATATAAATTGGATTTACATTCACATGACTTAATCAGTGCATAAATTAAAAAGAAGGGGGGATTATTTCACATTTGATGCTATAAACGCAAGATTCATGTTTTGTAGGCATGTTTGCCATATTTCTCACAGCCATAGTTGATATGAATTATTTTGCAGGCAAATTCAAGCAGACCCAGTAACAGATAAAGGCGATTTGTATCAAGATGACACCTTTGCTCCACCGGTGTCATCATTGTGAAACACACTCTGCGAAAGGGAATAAAGACCACCATAGTGCATAATGGAGGCACTCCTTCATTTCAGTCAAAGCATTCATCATAGTGCTAATCCATCATGATGTCATCACTGCCAGATACATCACAAAGCATGCCGGTTGTGGGATGATGAGTGTAATATCTTTAGTTTCCTTTAGGAAATGACATAGAATGATAGCCACTCCACGCTGGTGCTAAGAAATGATACACAGTCCTTCTCTATTCCTAAGGCATTCATTCATTCCCCCAAGAAGGAGAACACTCAATCAAAGGTGACCTTGGCGTGTCAAAAATTTCACCGACCGTTCTCAAATGTATATGTTGATCAGTGTAATGAAGAGGGGAAATGAAAGGTCATGGAGGACCAAGGGTCATTCAAGGCTGATTAAGTATTACCTCTGGATAGGAGAGGAGGGCTCTTTGTTTGGAGAAAAACAACTTTGATTTATTGTGAATAAAAAGGATTGTTTGGTTCAAGAAGAAGCCTCTTGTTTCAAATTTGTTTCCCCTTTCTCTCATATGTTTAGGATTAGTGTGTTGTTGTTGCTATAAAGAAAAATGTGGTTTTCTTTATGCATATCGATAACTTGCAGTTTATGGTTGTTATCAGTTATTTGAATTTAATTCAATAGCATTAATAATTCATGAAAGGCTACTGATTCCTGACTTTATAAAACATTAGTTGCAAGTGTTATTTGTATGGAAAGAAATGTATATTGTTGTATAAGTAATTGCATTATGATTAGGATTTAATACAACCTTGTTCTTATGTGGACCAGTAATTGATTCATTTAGACTTGGGATTTATATATGATGTTTAGCCTCCTTTTATTTTTCTCCTACAGGATAGATTAGGATAGTTAGGACTAGATTAGAGTTTTTAGAACTAGTGTAGATAGGATTTAATACACATTGGTTAGTTGTTTTATTTTGTTGATTTAATTGAAGTCTTCCTCCAAGAAACCATCTTTCAACGCATTTAATAATTTACGGGGTCCCTTAAAAACTATTGGAATTAGCCATTCTAAATGAAAGTAGGCCTAGTTGGGGTCTATGATCGGGTTATTTCCCCTTGTTGGTATAGTGAAAATTCACCATGTCAACAAATTGGTGTTAGAAGGAGGGCCTGGACTTGCATCCAAAACTTTTCAAGATTTTAGTTATAAGTGCCACACATGCATTCAATAAGATTAATGCATGGATTCTGAAGGTCAAAAAGACCCTTCCTATCATTCGGAAAAGCCTCATTTCAAAGAAGAGACGTTGTGGGAGTATCATGTCACTCAGGAACAACCAATCAGAAGACTTACTTGGGCTTACACTTGTTGCCTATCACAACTCGCCATCTTTCAGTCTTTACCTCTGACATCAAAAAGAAATCCAAGGGTCTATAACATAAATGAAGAGACATCTACAACCCCTTCTCTTGAAGATATTGTGCTTGATTCTTTGCAGAGTGTCGACTCTCCTTGGGAAGAAATTCCTGAGGATTCCCCTTCTGAAGGGAATCCCTAGCCTGATTTGGAAAATCCTAATGAAGAATCCCTCAACCAGAACATCCCTATCCTCGATATGGCTAATATTCCTAAATTGGGTGGAAATCAACTCCCACCTCCTCTAGGAGAACTTCCTCCCTGGCTCGCTCAGGATGCCATAGCGATACCTAAGTAGCAACATCCCTTACCCAAGAATGCAGAAAGAGTACTACCTAAATTCGACCCTCGGAAGGGATTCACCATTGATAACCATATTCACTCCTTCTTCTTGGTCGTGCGCATGCTGGGGGTGGCTGATGAAGATATAGTGTGTCACTTATTCCCTTTTACCCTGATTGGTGCAGCTTCCACATGGTACTTTAGATTGAGAACCAAATCGATCACCTCATGGGCTACCTTTCAATAGACCTTTTTAGACAAGTATGGCGATGAAAAAACCCCTACTGCCTTAGTTCTAGAATTATCTTGTTTGAAAATGGAGACCAAAGAAAATGTTAAGGATTTTAACATCCGGTTCAACACCTTGTTCAACAGAATCCCGGCCACCACTAGACCTACTAAGGAGGTGCTCATGGAATTCTACATCACTACTCTCCCTGTCCCTACTACGATGTCGGTCAAAAGGAGTAACGCACAAACCTCACAGGGTGCTATCGATGAAGTAGTAAAAATCGAGAGTGAAATGCTCAATCTCATAGCATGCCATCATACAACCAGAGAAAAGAAAGCCTCTCAAGCATCGAAAAAGAATAATGGGAGTGACAACAAAGGGGTTGAAACCAAAGAAAAGGATACCATAGATGTAGAAGGTTTGCATTGGATAATTAAGAAGTTGACAAATATAGTCATCCATATGAAAAGGAATTCTGGAGAGATTACAAGCAGGAGTGGAGGAGAGTATAACAATAGAAAACCTTTCAAGCATTTCTATCGTAAGAAGGCAGAGGGTACTCATGGTCCAGTTGCACTGCCTGCTCCACCCAATGAAGGGAATTTAAATACAGAAGAGCTGGCTCTTATCGGATCACTCCTTAACCAAGAAGAACCTATAGTGGAGCTAGAGCCAAAACAAGAAGATGAGGAATAATATAAGATCCCTTGGAAGAAGAATCTCAAATCAACGCACTGTGGGATTTCTATACAAATGAGAATGATGATGACCAAGGAGATAATATGGCAGAAATCCACACTAATGAAATCCACACATGAAGCAAGGGGCCACTTACATGTGTGATGAAGCCTATAGATCAAACCAAGAAAGATGTTTTCCCTGTGAAGGCACCTGCTCCCAAAGTCCATGTTGAGAAGACTAGACCTAGTGGTCAGTCCAAGAATACCCCATTGGCAAACCATCCAGAGAAAGAAAATTCATCTCCCACTGCAACAAAGGTGACTCAAAATGGTAAACTCCCACCTAAGAATGAAAAACTAGTATGTTTTCTATGCCCTATCTTATGTATAACATTGATTACAATATTATGGACAATCTTAAGAAATCTAGGGCTAGTATCACATACTTTGATTTGTTGAAATTAATGTAGCAAAGATATTTTCTCTTGAAAGCTATGAATGAGAAAAACTGCAAAACTCCCACCATCCCGAGTGGCAAAACCCAGAAGTCAGTCTCCAGACATGTTAGTACACGCAGCATAGCCCAAAGGCTAGCAGCCATGGAAGCCACCCTATAAAAAATGAATTGAAAACCCCGAGATGTCAGTGTAGCCTTGATAGGAAGGAAACCAATATCCATGACTCCCCCTTTCCTTATAACATTTGAAATATTCAACATGAACGTACACAACTGCTTGGTAGACTCAGGTGCCTCATCCACTGTAATGCCTTACGTTGTTGCTAAAAGAATTCATGTGATACCTGAGAAAACTCGAACTCGAACCATGCAATTAGATAGGACAAATGTGAAAGTATTTGGGGAATTGAAAGATGTATTGATATGGATGACTGCTAAACCACAATACACTCAAGTCATTGATATAGTGGTACTAGATATAACCTAGGCTTATGGAATGCTACTTAGTAGGGATTGGTTAGTAAAATTGAATGGACACTTCTCAACTGATTGGTTCCATCTCTTGCTACCTCAAAAGGGGAAGGATGATATGCTAACAGTTAATTGTGAAAGATACATGAAGTATGTAGTGATGGAGCTAAACAGTCCCAACAAACCTGTAATGTTTACCAACTCTATCCTTTGGAATTATAGTTTGAATGTTTGTGCAATAGAAATCTGTTTTGGAGAACTCCATGCAAAAACAACTAAAGAAACTGCAATAAACACACAATTGGAAGTTTTCCACTGTAATCCAACTAATGAACCACCTTGTAATATAGTAGATAATAGAACTAGTTTTGTAGGAAGCAATTCAATTGATGTAACATTAGACTCTGTATTTTGGACACTCTATTTTGATGGCTCTAACTGCATTAAAGGTGTAGGTGCTAGGAGTGTTCTTGTTAATCCACAAGGGAACCAACATCTGATGGCCAGCGAGTTGGAGTTCACGTGCACCAAGAACACGACAGAGTATGAAGGCTTGCTTCAAGGCCTGAAAAATCCGTTGATATGAAGGTTAAAAATCTGAAATTTTTTGGTGACTCACAGATAATTGTGGATCAGGTAAGGAAGAGGATACACTGCAATTTGCCACACCAGGTAAGGTACCAGCATTAGGTATGGGGCTTAATTGACAATTTTGATTCTTTTAATATCACATACATACCTCGAGGGAAAAACCAAGATGCTAATCTGATGGCTAGTATGGCTACTAAACACTTGCCTGATTTTAGATTGAAGAAGAATATACGTTATGTTGAACTGGTTCTCAAACCATCCATGCCAAATAACATCTCAAACTAGCAGGTGTTTGAAGATGACGAGCAAATCCTTGAATTCTTGCAATGTGAGAAGACATTCAAGAATGCATTCATTGATGAAAAAGAGCACAACAAGCTTATGAATGAGAGGGAAGATGAGGAAAAAAATCAACCCAATGTGATTCCCAAGTTAGTTGTTAATATGGAGCACTTGTATGACTTGCATGATAAATTCAAGAAGCCAACTAACTGCAAAACACATAGCTCATCCATGAAGTATGAATTGATCAACCTAGGAACCAAAGAAGACCCAAAAGACGTCAATGTAAGATTGGGGTGTTCTCCACAAGAAAAGGTTACATTTGTCAAGCTTTTCAAAGAATACAAAGATGTCTTTGCATGGACATATGGAGACTTAAAAACCTTTGATACCAACGTCATACAACATGTAATTCCTTTGGAAAAGGAGGCTAGGCCCTACCAACAAAAGCTTCGTAAGATGCATCCAAGCCTAGAACTACTAGTGAAGAAGGAATTAAACAAAATTTTGGATGGTAAAATCATATTTTCTGTCAGGCACACACACTGGGTAGTCAATCTCGTGTCAGTGAGAAATAAAAATGGAAACATCGGGCTATGTATTAATTTCAGAAACCTAAACAAAGCATCACAAAAGGATAACTATTGTGTCCCTTCTATATATGGAACACATTCTTCCATGTGTTTCTGGGTCTAAAATGTTGTCCCTATTAGATGGGTTCTCAGGATATAATCAAGTGTTGGTATCTAGTGGGGATCATCTTAAGACAACCTTCAACACTAAATGGGGCACCTACGCATATTGTAAAATTCCTTTTGGACTTATTAATGCGGGTGCCACATTTCAGAGAGCTATGGACATAGCTTTCCAAGAGTTGATTAACAGATCAGTAGTGGTTTACATGGATGACATCATTGTGTATTCATATCAAAGGGGGGATCATAATTATCATCTGAAACAGATTTTCGAAAGATGCCAAAGGTATGGGATATCGTTGAATCCGAGGAAGAGCATCTTTGCAGCCACAGAGGGGAAACTATTGGGTGATATCCTCTCTAAATAAGGGATTATTATTGATCCTAAAAGAATAGAGACTATCATGAGAATACAACCCCCTGCAAATAAAAAATCAATGCAATATTTCTTCGGGAAGATCAATTTCACTAGGAAATTTGTCTTAGGTTTCGCCAAAATAGTGTGCCCCATGTAGCTAATGATGAAGAAAGACGTTGTATATAAGTGGAGCAATGAAGCCAAGAAATCATTTTAGAGAATCAAGGAAGTCATCACTAAAGCTCTTGCACTGGTCAGCCCTGATTTCGACAAGGAATTCTTCTTGTACGCTTTTTCTTCTAATGTTTGATATGCTACAATACTCACCTAGAAAAAAAATGAGGGCAACGAAGTCCCTATTTCTTATATGAGCTCTAATCTCCAAGAGGCAGAACTCAATTACCTAGATGTGGAGAAATAGGGCTTTGTAGTTTTCAAGGCTGTAAAACATTTCCGCCCTTATCTACTAAAGGCCAAGACTAAAGTAATCATTCCCCATCCTTCTATAAGAGACCTCTTTGTGCAGAAGGAAATGGGTGAACAGAGGGGGAAGTGGATAACCGCCCTTCAAGAGTTCGACCTTCAGAATAAACGGGCATAGATAGTTCGAGGGCAAAGACTTTGCAGGATAACAACAGAATCCTCGGCAGATAAAGAAGGGTCGTCCGAAGAGCCAGAAACATAGAGCATGCATTATGCACAAACGAAATTCAAGGAGGAGCTCCTGTGGGTTAATAAAGCGTTGATGTATGAGCGAGAAACGTCGGAAGCATTTTTGGATCAAGAGTCATGGTACCACGACATACACCCCTATCTAATATGGGGATCATGTCCTGAACACATGGATACGTCACAAAGGAGAGCACTCAACCTGAAATCTAATCAATATAATTTGGCCAATAACATATTATACAGAAAAAAATTATGATGGAATCTGGCTAAGATTTTTTGGAAAAGGACGATGTCAACCTTGTATTGAAAGAAATGCACGATGGCCCAGCAGGTGGTCACTACGATAGAGAGACCACTGCTCACAAAATATTAAGAGATGGATATTATTGGCCCAAAGTGTTCAGAGACTTGCATGCCTATGCTCACAAATTCAAGGTGTGTCAAACCGCCGCAGGATGAGAAAGAAAGATAGTTGTTCCCCTCAGGCCTGTTATGATTTATTGATCGTTCCAGCAATGGGGCCTAGATGTCACAGGTGAGATCACTCAAAACTCTCCACAGTAGCATAAGTATATAACAACAGCTACTGACTATTTCACCAGATGGACCGAAGCCATCCCACTTCGGAAGGTGAACAAAGATGAGGTAATATCATACATTGAGAAATTCATTATCAATAGGTACGACATCCCTGACGCTCTCATATTTGATAACACTTCTAACTTTTCATCATTTAATTTGACTAAATTTGATATTGATAAGTCAATCCACATAAGATATGCAACAAACTTTTACCCCTAGGGAAATGGAGTTGTAGAGTCTTGAAATAAGAACCTCATATGCATATCTGTAAGTCTATCATAGACAACCAGAAGAACTGGCACAACGCTCTCACTAATGCCCTTTGGGCCGATAGTCTCACCACTAAAGTGGCCTTAGGAAAATTCCCATACTTCCTCATCTATGGATAGGAAGTCATCTTGCCTCCAAACATTACCCTGCCCTCTTTACAGCTCTCCCAAGCTTCAAGAGGAACCCCTTCAACCTTGCTTCAAGAAAGGATCAACCAACTAATGAGGTTGGAGGAATTTACAGATAAAGCCAGAATTAAATTCAAAAATCACCAAATGATTGTGAAGAGGTGGTTTGCTTGCCATCTAGCAGGAGATAAATATTACCAAGTAGGAGAGCTAGTCCATAAATGGGAAAACTTAAAAGAGCCAAAAGGTAAACACATGAAATTCCAACACTTATGGCTGGGCCCATTCCAAGTTGTGGAAAAAATTGGTCAAGAAACTCGCAGGTTGAAAACCTTACAGGGAAAGACTGAAAAACTCCCCATTAATGGCCAAAATCTGAAGAGATACTTCCAGTAGCCACCACATGGTGGTCACCTCTTGAATAGGCTAGAATTCATTTTATTTTTGTTGTTAATTTAGTTACATTTCAGTATTTTCCTTTCTTGTTTCTTGCAATTTTATTTTCCTTCTGTTTTGAATCGTAATCCTTTTCAGCCAACTGATATTAGTCCTCCAGTCTCACTTTTACCTCTCAGATTTGTCCTTATTCACCACCTTCAGTCTTCCCCTTCCTCATTAACCTACTGACGATTTCGTTGTTTCTAAATTCATCATTACCTTGCAAATCAAACAAATTCTCAATCAACCCATGAGAACTTGAAAATCAGCTGTGGAATTCAAACCAAGCCACTCATTGGCATCTGTTGAGAACTGGGTAAGATCTATTGATAACTTGGATATCTAGAGCATGTAGGGGCATCTTTAGAAAACAAAAAATGTATAACTATAGCTGGACTGCCATGGAGGGACACTGAATTTTGAATAAATCCCACTCAAACCTAGCCTATACTTACCTGTAAGGTTTGCAATCATTCTCCATTGGTCCCACCCACCAGACTAAATTTTCCAATGCCTATTATCTACAAGTAAATTTCCTTTCATGGGCTAAACTCACTATCATATACCATGTGGCAAATCCAATTCTGCTCTATTCCTTGTGCCTAAAACTGGAAGGACTTATTTAAAAGAAAATGAAATGTCAAGTCCTTGTGCCAGTTTGGAAGGACAGTCTATTTGGGAAGCCAGTTAGAGTAATACTTTTGCTGGGATCAGAGTATCGATTGACAAAGCAAGCCCAACCTTGCTTAAGCGGTTTAAAAATATGGCATGATTTATGACTACGCCCCATTCAATCAATGAAAATATAGCACTGAAATTCTCATATAAAGTGCAGATAAACATGTCTACATCAAGTTTGATGAGAAATAAAGAGCTGAGATACACACCTAAATAGGTATGGACAGACCAGTGATGGCCCCAAAAATATTTTTGAAAGTGGGAAACAGGTAAAGGAAGGTCAATAAACCCCATAATAATTCCATTAGAGAATGCTTGTCAAAATCCTATTAGTAAATAGAAGCTATTTGTCTCTATCCCACTTGAAGTAATTAATGCTTAAGTGGAACCCATGCTTGTTCATCTATATAGTCTACATTTCAAGTTTATCCTAACACCCCGATGTTCTATTAATCCAAGGTTTATTAGGAAATAGAGATAATTGGTTCACCCAGTGGTTCGCCATTTGTTGTGGCCACAACCACCACCCTATTAAAACTTGCCTTGGCAGCAATTTTGAATGGGTCCCCTAAAAGTTGGTCTTCTACCTCCCCAAATGATCTATTTAGTCATAGATACTCTAACTTGTTCCCGAGCCAAATTTTCAGTTCTTAATGGTCAAGACCCTATTTTTTAGACCCTACATCATGGTCAATTCATCACCCAGCCTAGCCCTCCATTCATTCCATCCATCGAAATATTTTAAGCCCTCAAAACCTTCTATCGCATCATTATTCCCACCATAATTATTTATAGTGGAAATAATTTGCAAAACATGCATAAATCCCTTTTTTTTTGGGCCTATTGTAATTAACACTATGCACTATTTCCTCCGAACCCGACGGCATTATCAACCCAAATTCATATATTTCGGGTCTGGAGCCATGTCACACATTGCTATCGATGAGTCTGAGGCTTTTATATAAACACAATCCACTACCTTTTGGACTCAACAAAAAGATTAACCGTATTTTATATACATCAGCTCCGAACCCCGTCGCATATCATAATTGGCGGTGTCCACGGCGTGAACATAAAGTGCAGTTCGATATGGCAAACATGCCAAAGCTATTAAATATAACATATATTATATATATATTATATATATATATTATATATATTATATTATATATATATATTATATATATATATATATATATATATATATATATATATATATATACTATATATATATATATAGATATATATATATATCAGGTCCAACCTAATCGCATATCACAATCGACGGGGCTCTAGGCCTGCACATATTTCAATATGCGATATGGCAGACCTGCCGATCCGATTAGAACATAATATATATGCTATCGTTTCAGCCCCTCCCCATTGCAAATCACTATCAGTGAGGTCTACTGCTCATGCATAAGGTGCGACACTATACGCTAGACCCGCCGATAAATTTAGCCTCGGGCATATAAAATTTGAATTCTGGTTGTATCGCCTAGGCATGGGGTTTTCCCGTGTTTCTTGTGTATTCGATAAAATGCTATGGTTGCAGATTTTTATGGAAAATTCCATATGGTGGACTTGATAGAGTATAGGGTCCCGCCTATAGTATTTCAAGTCTGTGTTTTGGATTACGCTCTATGTTTTGCGAGGATTTTCAATGTAAATCGGATTTACATTCACATGACTTAATCATTGCATAAATTAAAAAGAAGGGGGGATTATTTGACATTTGATGTTATAAACACAAGATTCATGTTTTGTAGGCATTTTTGCCATATTTCTCATAGCCATAGCTGATATGAATTATTTTTTAGGCAAATTCAAGTAGACCCAGTAACGGATAAAGGTGAGTTGTATCAAGATGACACCTCTGCTCCGCCAGTGTCAGCATTGTGAAACACACTCTACGAAAGGGAAGATGGACCACCATAGTGCACAATGGAGGCACTCCATTAGTTTAGTGGAAGCACTCATGACAGTGCTAATCCATCAAGATGTCATGACTTCCAGATACATCACAAAGCATGCCAGATGTGGGATGATGAGAACAGTTTCTTTAGTTTCCTTCAGGAAATGACAAAGAATGATAGCCACTCCACACTGGTGCTAAGAAATGATACGCAGTCCTTCTCTATTCCTAAGGCATCCATTCATTCCCCCAAGAAGTAGAACACTCCACCAAAGGTGACCTCGGCGTGTCAACAATTTCACCAACCTTTCTCATCTGTATATGCTGATCTCTGTAATGAAAAGAGGGGAAATGAAAGGTCATGGAAGACTGAGGGTCATTCAGGGCTGCTTAAGTATTACCTCTAGATAGGAGAGGAGGGATTTTTGTTTGGAGAAAAACAACTTTGATTTATTGTGAATAAAGAGGATTGTTGGTTCAAGAAGGAGTCTGTTGTTTCAAATTTGTTTCCCCTTTCTCTCATATGTTTAGGATCAGTGTGTTGTTGCTGGTATAAAGAAAAATGTGGTTTGATTTATGAATATTGATAACTTGTAGTTCATGGTTGTTATCGGTTATTTTAATGTAATTAAATAGCATTAATAATTCATGAAAGGATTCTAATTCCTGACTTTCTTAAACATCAGTTGAAAGTGTTATTTGTATGGAAAGGAATGTATATTCCTGTATAAGTAATTGCATTGTGATTAGGATTTAATACAACCTTGTTCTTATGTGGACCAATAATTGATTCATTTGGACTTGGGATTTATATATGATGTTTAACCTCCTTTTGTTTTTCTCCTGCAAGATAGATTAGGACAGTTAGGACTAGATTAGAGTTTTTAGAACTAGTGTAGATAGGATTTAATACACATTGGTTAGCTGCTTTATTTTCTTGATTTAATTGAAGTCTTCCTCCCAGAATCCATCTTTCAACGCATTTAACAATTTATTAAAACACATTGGAACTAGCCCTTCCAAATAAGAGTAGGCTTAATTGGGGTATGTGATCAGGTTAGTTCCCCTTCTTGGTATAGCGAAAATTCTCCATGTCAACAAATTGGCGCTATAAGGAGGGACTGGCCACCATCCACAACTTTTCAAGGTTTCATTTATAAGTGCCACGCATGGATTCAAAAATATTAATGCATGGAATATGAAGGTCGAAAAGACCCTTCCTCTCATTCAGAAAAGCCTCATTTCAAAGAAGAGACACTGTGGGAGTATCTTGTCACTCAAGAACAACCAGTTAGATGACTTACTCTGGCTTACACTTGTTCCCTATCACATCTCCCTCTCTTTCAGTCTTTACCTCTGACAACAAAAAGAAAGCCAAGGGTCTATCACATAAATGAAGAGACATCTATAGCACCTTCTCTTGAAGATATTGTGCTTGATTATTTGAAAATTATCAACTCCCCTTGGGAAGAAATTCCTGACGATTCCCCTTCTGAAGACAATCCCTGGCTTGATTTTAAAAATCCTAACGAAAAAACTCTCAACCAAAACATCCCTATCCTCGATATGGCTAATATTCCTCAACCAGATGGAAACCAACTCCCACCTCCTTCGGGAACACTTCCTTCCTGGCTTGTGCAGGATGCCATAGTGATACTTGGGCAGTAGCATCCCTTACACAAGAATGTAGAAAGAGTACTGCCTAAATTCAACCCTGGGAAGGGAGACACCGGTGATAACCATATTCACTCCTTCTTCATGGTCGTGCGCATGCTGGGGGTGGCTAATGAAAATATAGTGTATCTCTTATTCCCTTTTACCCTGATTAGTGCAGCTTCCACATGGTACGTTAGCATGAGAACTGAATCGATCTCCTCATGGGATACCTTTCAACAAGCCTTTTTAGACAAGTATTGAGATGAAAAAAACCCCTGCTACCTTAGTTCTTGAATTATCCCATTTGAAAATGGAGACCAAAGAAAAGGTTAAGGATTTTAACATCCAGTTCAACACCTTGTTCAATAGAATCCTGGCCACTGCTAGACCTACTGAGGAGGTGCTCATGGAATTCTACATCACTACTCTCCCAGTCCTTAATGCAATGTGGGTCAAAAGGAGTAATGCACAAACCTTACAGGGTGTTATCGATGAAGTAATAAAAGTCGAGAATGAAATGCTCAGTGTCACAGCATGCCATCATACAACTGGAGAAAAGAAAGCCTCTCAAGAATCCAGGAAGAATAATGGGAGTGATAACAAAGGGGATGAAACCAAAGAAAAGGATACCACACATGTAGAAGGTTTTCATCAGATCATTAAGAAGTTGACAAATACAGTCATTGATATGAAAAGGAATTTTGGAGAGAGTACAAGTGGGAGTGGAGGAGAGTATAACAACATAAAACATTTCAAACATTTCTATCGTAAGAAGGCAGAGGGTATTCATGTTCCACCTACACTGCCTACTCCACCCAATGAAGGGAATCTAAATACAGAAGAGTTGGCTCTTATCGGATCACTCCTTAACCAATAAGAACCTATAGTGGAGCTAGAGGCAGAACAAGAAGATGAGGAAGAATACCAAGTAGAAGATCCCTTGGAAGAAGAATCTCAAATCAACATACTGTGGGATTTCTATACAAATTAGAATAATGATGACCAAGGAGACAATATCGCAGAATCCACACTAATTAAATCCACACATTAAGAAAGGGGCCGCTTATAGGTGTGATGAAGCCTATAGATCAAAACAAGAAAGATGTCTGCCCTATGAAGGCACTTTCTCCCAAATTCCCTGTTGAGAAGACTAGACCTAGTGGTCAGTCCAAGAATGCCCCAGTGGCTAACCATCCAGAGAAAAAAAATGCATCTCCCACTGCAACAAAGGTGACTCAAAATGTTAAACTCCCACCTAAGAATGGAAAATCTGGTACGATTACTCTGCCCTATCTTGTGTATAACATTGATTACAATATTGTGGATGATCTTAAGAAATCAGGGCTAATATCACATACTTTGATTTGCTAAATTTAACGCAGCAAAAAGATTTTCTCTTAAAAGCTCGGAATGAGTGGAACTGTAAAACTCCCTCCATCTTGAGCAACCAAACCCAGAAGTCAGTCTCCAAACCTGTTAGTACTCCTAGCACAGCCCAAAGGCTGGAAGCCATGGAAGCCACCCTATCAAAAATGAATCAAAAACCCCAAGATGTTAGTGTAGCCATGATACGAAAGAAATCAAAATCCATGACTCCCCCTTTTCTTATCACATTTGAAATCTTCAACATGAACGTACACAACTACTTGGTAGACCCAGGTGCCTCGTCCATTGTGATGCCTTACGTTGCTGCTAAAAGACTTCATCCGATACCTAAGAAAACTAGACCTAAAATCATGCAATTAGACAAGATAAATGTGAAAGTAATTGGGGAATTGAAAGATGTATTGATCTGGATGACTGCTAAACCACAATACACTCAAGTCATTGATATATTGGTAGTCGATATACCTGAGGCTTATGGAATGTTGCTCTCTAGGGATTGGTTAGCAAAACTTAATGGATACTTCTCAACTGATTAGTCCCATCTCTTGCTGCCTCAGAATGGGAAGGGTGGTATGTTGAGAGTTGATTGTGAAAGATACATGAACTATGTAGTGATGGAGCTAAACGGTCCCAACGAACCTGTAATGTTTACCAACTCTATCCTTGGGAATTATATTTTCAATGTTTGTGCCACATAAACCTGTTTTGGAGAATTCCATGCAGAAACAATTGAAGAAACTGCAATAAAAAGACAGTTGGAAGTTCTCCCCTGTAATCCAACTAATGAACCACCTTGTAATATAGTAGATAATAGAAATAGTTTTGTAGGAAGACATTCAATTGTTGTAACATTAGACTTTGTATTTTGGACACTCTAATTTGATGACTCTCTCTATGTTGAAGGTGAAGGTGTTGGTTGCGTTCTCGTTGATCCACAAGGGAACCAACACCTAATGGCCAGTCGGTTGGAGTTCACATGCACCAACAACACGACAGAGTATGAAGGCTTGTTGCATGGCCTAAAAAAATCCATTGATATGAAGGTGAAAAATCTTAAAGTTTTTGGTGACTCACAGATAATCGTGGATCAGTAAGGAAGAGGATACACTACAATTTGCCACACCTGGTAAGGTACCAGCATGAGGTATGGGCTTAATTGACAATTTTGATTCTTTTAATGTCACATACATACCTCGAGGGCAAAACGAAGATTCTGATCTGATGGCTAGTATGGCTACTAAACTTTTGCCTGATTTCAGATAGAAGAAGAATAAATGTTATGTTGAATTGGTTTTCAGACCATCTGTCCCTAATAACATCTTAAACTAGCAGGGGTTTGAAGATGACGATAAAATCCTTGAGTTCTTACACTACGAGAAGACATTCAAGAATGCAGTCATTGATGAAAAAGAGCATGACAAGCTTATGAACGAGAGAGAATATGAGGAAAAATATCAGCCCAATGTGATTCCCAAGTCAGTTGTTAAGATGGAGCACTTGTATGACTTGCATGATAATTCAAGAAGCCAAATATCTACAAAATGCATAGCTCATCCATGAATTATGAATTGATCGACTTGGTAACCAAAGAAGACCCAAAAGACATCAATATAGGCTTGGTGTATTCTCCACAAGAAAAGGTTGCATTTGTCAAGTTGTTTAAAGAATACAATGATGTCTTTGCATGGATGTATGGAGACTTAAAAACCTTTGATACTAGCATCCTGTAGCATATAATTCCTTTGGAAAAGGAGGCTAGGCCCTACCAATAAAAGCTTCGTAAGATGCATCCAATCGTAGAATTGTTGGTGAAGAAGGAATTAAACAAAATGCTGGATGCTAAAATCATCTTTCTTGTCATACACACACGCTGGGTAGACAATCTCGTGCCTGTGAAAAAGAAAAATGGAGATATTAGGTTGTGTATTGATTTCAGAAACCTAAACAAAGCATCACAAAAGGATAACTATCCTGTCACTTCTATGGAACACACTCTTCAGTGCGTTTCTGGGTCTAAAATGTTGTCCCTATTAGATCGGTTCTCAAGATATAATCAAGTCTAGTGGGGATCATCTTAAGACAACCTTCAACACTAAATGGGGCACCTATACATATCATAAAATTCCTTTCGAACTTATTAATGCGAATGCCACATTTCAAAGAGCTATGGACATAGATTTTCGAGGTTGATAAACAGATCAGTAGTGGCTTACATGGATGACATCACTGTGTATTCATAACACATGGGGGATCATATTTATCATCTGAAATAGATTTTCAAAAGATGTTGAAGGTATGGAATATCGTTGAATCCCAGAAAGAGCATCTTTGCAACCACAGAGGGGAAACTACTAGGTCATATCCTCTCTAAAGGAGGGATTTGTATTGATCCTAAAAGAATAGAGACTATCATGAGAATACAACCCCCTGCAAATAAAAGAGCAATGCAATATTTCTTCAGGAAGATCAATTTCATTAGGAAATTTGTCTCAGGTTTTGCCGAAATAGTGAGACCCATGCAGCTAATGATGAAGAAAGACATTGTATATAAGTGGAGCAATGAAGCCAACAAATAATTTTAGTGAATCAGGGAAGCCATCGCTGAAGCTCCTGCATTGACCAACCCCGATTGCGACAAGGAATTATTCTTGTACACTTTTGCTTCTGATGTTTCGTATGCCACAATACTCACCCAGAAAAATAACGAAGGCAACGAAGTCCCTATTTCTTATATGAGCTCTAATCTCCAAGGGGTAGAACTCAACTACCTAGATGTGGAAAAATAGGGCTCTGAGGTTTTCAAGGCCGAAAAACATTTCCGCCCTTATCTACTAAAAGCTAGGACCAAAGTAATCTTTCCCCATCCTACTGTAAGAGCACTTTTCCTGCAGAAGGAAATGGGTGAATGGATATGGAATTGAATAACTTCCCTTCAAGAGTTCGACCTCGAGATTAAGCCAGCACAGATTGTTCAAGGGCAGGGACTGTGCATGCTAGCAACAGAAGCCTTGGCAGATAAAGAAGGGTCCTCCGAAGAGCCAAAAATGCATAGCATGCATTATGCACAAGTAAAATTCATGGAGGATCCCCTATGAGTTAATGAAACGTTGATGTATGAGCAAGAAATGTCAGAAGCCTTTTTGGATCCAGAGTCATGGTACCATGACATACGCCTCTATCTAATACGGGGATCATGTCCTCAACACATAGATGCGTCAAAAAGGAGAGCACTTCGACAGAAATCTAATCAATATCATTGGTCAATAACATATTATATAGAAAAAATTATAATGGAATCTAGCCAAGATGTTTGGAAAAGGATTATGTCGACCATGTATTGAAAGAAATGCACGACGGCCCAACAAGTTGTCACTATGGTGGAGAGACCACTACTCACAAAATATTAAAAGGTGAATATTATTGGCCCACGGTGTTCATGGACTCGCATGCCTACGCTTAGAAATGCAAGGTGTTTCAAACCACCGTAGGACAAGAAAGAAATCCAGTTGTTCCCCTCAGGTCTGTTATCATTTATCGGTTGTTCCAGCAATGGGGCCTAGATGTCATAGGCGAGATCACTCCAAACTCTTCACAACACCATAAGTATATACTCACAACAACTGACCACTTCACCATATGGACCGAATCCATCCTGCTTCGAAAGGTGAATGAAGATGAGGTAATATCATTCATTGAGAAATTCATTTCAACAGGTATGGCATTCCTGAGGCTCTCATATTTGATAATGCGTCTTAATTTTCATCACTGAAATTGACTAGATTTGCTATTGATAAACCAATCCACATATGGTATGCAGCAAACTATTACCCCGAGGGAAATGGAGTTGCAGAGTCTTGAAATAAGAACCTCATATGCATAATTCGTAAGTTTGTTGCAGACAACCAGAGGAATTGGCTCAACGTTCTCACTAATGCCCTTTGGGCCGATAGGGTCACCCCTAAAGTGGCCTTAGGAAACTCCCCATAATTCATCATCTATGGACAAGAAGCCATCTTGCCTCCAAACATTACACTGCCCTCTTTATAGCTCTCCCAAGCTTCAAGAAAGGATCAACCAATTGATGAGGTTTGAGGAATTGAGAGATAAAGCAAGAATTAAATTCAAAAATCAACAAATGATTGTGAAGAGGTAGTTTGATCGCCATCTAGCAGGAGATAAAGATTATCAAGTAGGAGAGCTAGTCCTGAAATGGGACAAGTTAAATGAGCCAAAAGTTAAATACATGAAATTCTAACACTTATGGCTAGGCCCATTCGAAGTTGTGGAAAAAATTGGTCAAGGAACTTACAGGTTGAAAACCTTACAGGGAGAGACTGAAGAACTCCTTGTTAATGGCCAACATCTGAAGAGATACTTCCAATAGCCACCACATGGTGTTTAGCTCCTGAATAGGCTAGAATTCATTTCATTTTTGTTGTTAGTTTATTTACATTTCAATCTTTCCCTTGCTTGTTTCTTGCAATTTTATTTTCCTTATGTTTTGAATCGCAATCCTTTTCATCCAACTAATTTCGGTCCTCCAGTCTTGTTTTTACCTTTCAGATTTTCCCTCATTCACCACCTTCAGTCTTCCCCTTCCTCATTAACCTGCTGATTGTTCAGCTATTTCTAAATCCATAATTACCTTGCAAATCAAACAAACTCTCAATCAGCCCATGAGAACTTCAAAATCAGCTGTGGAATACAAACCAAGCCACTCATTGGCATCTGTTGAGAATTGGGTAAGATGTGTTGTTAACTTGGATATTTGGAGCATGTAGGGGCACCTTTACAAAACAAAAAATGTATAACTACAGTTGGATTGGCATGGAGGGACGCTGCATTTTGAATAAATCCCACTCAGACCTAGCCTATACTTTTCTGTAAGATTTGCAGTCATTCTCCATTGGTCCCACCCACAACACTAAATTGCCCAATGCTTGTTTTGTACAAGTAAATTTCCTTTCATGGGCTAAACTCACTGTCATATACCATGTGGAAAATCCTATTGTGCTCTAGTCCTTGTGCCTGAAACTGGAAGGACTTATTTAAATGAAAATGAAATTTCAAGTCCTTGTGCCAATCTAGAAGGACAGGGGATTTGGGAAGCTAGTTAGAGTAAGGATTGTTGCTGGGCTCAAAGTACTGGTTGAAATAGCAAACCCAACCTTGCTTAAGCGGTGTAAAAATATGGCATGATCCATGACTACGCCCCATTCAATCAATGAAAATATGGCACTAAAACTCTCATATAAAGTGCAAATAAACATGTCTACATCAAGTTTGATGAGCAATAAAGAGATTAGGTACACACCTAAAAAAGTATGGATAGACCAGTGATGGCCCCTAAAGGATTTTGGAAAGTGGGAAATAGGTACATGAAGGTAAATAAACCCCATAATACTTCCATTGGAGAATGCCTGTCAAAATCCTATCAGTAAGTAGAAGCTATTTGTCTCTATCCCACCTAAAGCAATTAATGTTTAAGTGGAACCCATGCTTGTTCATCTATATAGTCTACATTTCAAGTTTATCCTAACACCTTGTGTTCCATTGAGCCAAGGTTTATTAGGAAATAGAGATAACTAGTTCACCCAACGGTTCGTCATTTGTTGTGGCCACAACTACCACCCTGTCAAAACTTGCCTTGGTAGCAATTTTGAATGGGTCCCTTAAAAGTTGGTCTTCTACCTCTCTGAATGATCTGTTTAGTCCCAGAGACTTTAACTCATTGCCGAGCCAAATTTTCAGTTCTTAATGCTCCAGACCTAACGACATTATCAACCCAGATTCATATATTTCGGATTTGGAACCATGTCGCACATTGGTATCGGTGGGTTTGGGGCTTTTACATAAACGCGCTCCACTGCCTTCCAAACTTGACGGCATGATTAACCATATTTTATATACATCGGGTCTATACCTCGTTGCATATCACAAACGGCGGTGTCCATGACGTGAACATAAAGCACAGGCCGATATGGCAGACCCACTGGGACCATTAAATATAACATATATATTTATACTTATATATTTATAGATATTGGGTCCGGCCTAATCACATATCGCAATCAACGAGGCCCTAGGCCTACGCATATTGTAATGTGTGATATGGCTGACCTACAGATCGAAGTAAAACATAATATATATGTTATTGGGTCCACACCTACCCATCTCAAGTTCCTATTGGCGGGGTCTAACACTCATGCAGAAGGTGCAACACTATACGCCAGACCCGCCAATAATTTTAGGCTTGGGCATATAAAATTCAAAGTCCGGTTGTACAACTCGAACACAGTGTTTTCCCGCGTTAATTGTGTATTCAGTAAAATGCTATGGTCATGGCTTTTTATGGAAAATGCCATATGGTGGACCCGATAGAATAGAGGGTCCCGCCTATAGTATTTCAAGTTCGGGTTTTGGATTTCGCTCTGTGTTTTGCGAGTATTTTCAATGTAAATCAGATTTACATTCACATGACTTAATCAGTGCATAAATTAAAAATAAGGGGGGATTCTTTCACATTTGATATTATAAATGCAATATTCATGTTTTATATGCATGTTTGCTATATTTCTCAAAACCATAGCTGATATGAATTATTTTGCAGGAAAATTTGAGCAGACCCGGTAATGGATAGAGGTGAGTTGTATTAAGATGACACCTCTGCTCCACTGGTGTTAGTATTGCGAAACACACTCTATAAAAGGGAAGAAGTACTGCCATAGTGCATAATCGAGGCACTCCTTTAGTTCAGTGAAAGCACTCATGACAGCATTAACCCATCAAGATCTCATCACTACCAGATACATCACAAGCATGTCAGATGTGGGATGATGAGCACAGTATCTTCAGTTTCCTTCAGGAAATGACAGAGAATGATAGCCACTCCACACTGGTGCTAAGAAATGATACGCAGTCCTTCTCTGTTCCTAAGGCATCCATTCATTCCCCCAAGAAGGAGAACGCTCCACCAAAGGTGACCTCGGTGTGTCAACAGTTTCACCAACCGTTCTCATATGTATATGCTGATTTGTGTAATGAAAAGAGGGGAAATGAAAGGTCATGGAAGACCGAGGGTCTTTCAGAGCTACTTAATTATTACCTTCGGATAGGAGAGGAGGGATTTTTGTTTGGAGAAAAATAGGTTTGATTTATTGTGAACAAAGAGGACTATTTGGTTCAAGAAGGAGCCTCTTGTTTCAAATTTGTTTCCCCTTTCTCTCATATGTCTAGGATTGGTACGTTGTTGATGGTATAAAGACAATTGTGGTTTGCTTTATGCATATGGATAACTTGGTGTTCATGGTTGTTATCGGTTATTTTAATGTAATTCAATAGCATTAATAATTCATGGAAGGCTACTGATTCTTGACTTTGTTAAACATCAGTTGCAAGTGTTATTTGTATGGAAGGGAATGTATATCCTTGTATAAGTAATTGCAGGGTGATTAGGATTTAATACAACCTTGTTCTTATGTGGACCAGTAATTGATTCATTTGGACTGGGGATTTATATATGATGTTTAAACTCCTTTTGTTTTTGTCCTGTAAGATAGATTAGGACAGTTTTGGAGAATTCCATGCAGAAACAACTGAAGAAACTGTAATAAACACACAGTTGGAAGTTCTCCCCTGTAATCCAATTGATGAACCACCTTGTAATATAGTAGATAATAGAACTAGTTTCGTAGGAAGCAATTCAATTGATGTAACATTAGACTCTGTATTTTGAACACTCTATTTTGATGGCTCTAACTACCTTGAAGGTGTGGATGCTAGGAGCGTTCTTGTTGATTCGCAAGGGAACCAACATCTGATGGCCAGCCAGTTGGAGTTCATGTGCACCAACAACATGACAGAGTATGAAGGCTTTCTACATGGCCTGAAAAAATCCATTGATATGAACGTGAGAAATCTTAAAGTTTTTGGTGACTCACAAATAATCGTGGATCAGGTAAGGAAGAGGATACACTGCAATTCGCCACACCTGGTAAGGTTTCAGCATGAGGTATGGGGCTTAATTGACAATTTTGATTCTTTTAATATCACATACATACCTCTAGCACAAAACCAGGATGTTGATTTGATGGCTAGTATGGCTGCTAAACATTTTCCTAATTTTAGATTGAAGAAGAATAAGTGTTATGTTGAATTGGTTCTCAAACCATCCATGCCAAATAGCATCTCAAGCTAGCAGGTGTTTAAAGATAATGAGCAAATCCTTGAGTTCTTGCAATGCGAGAAGACATTCAAGAATGCATTCATTGATGAAAAAGAGCACAACAAGCTTATGAATGGGAGGCAATATGAGGAAAAAAAATCAGCCCAATGTGTTTCCCAAGTCAGTCGTTAAGATGGAGTACTTGTATGACTTGCATGATAAATTCAAGAAACCAACTAACTGCAAAATGCATAGCTCATCCATGAAGTATGAATTGATCAACCTAGGAACCAAATAAGACCCAAAAGACATCAATCTAGGATTGGGATGTTATCCACAAGAAAAGGTTGCATTTGTCAAGTTGTTTAAAGAATACAATGATGTATTTGCATGGACGTATGGAGACTTAAAAACCTTTTATACCAGCATCATGCAGTATGTAATTCCTTTTGAAAAGGAGGTTAGGCCCTACCAACAAAAGCTTCGTAAGATACTTCCAAGCTTAGAACCACTGGTGAAGAAGGAATTAAACAAAATCTTGGATGGTAAAATCATCTTTCCTGTCAGACACACACGCTAGGTAGAAAATCTCGTGCCAATGAGAAAGAAAAATGGAGGCATCAGGCTGTGTATTGATTTCAAAAACCTGAACAAAGCATCACGAAAGGATACCTATCCTATCCCTTCTATATATGGAACACATTCTGTTGGGTCCCTATAATACTAGTGATTACCGCATTACTATTGTAGTTGTACCCCTTATTAATATTGTTGTGCCCCTATTGTCCCCATATTGTTATTACTGTGCCCCATAGAATCCCTCTATTGTTATTTTTGTGGCTTTATGTTATTATTGATAGGTCGACTGGGTTATATTGTGACTCCTTAGACTCCTATATATAGAAAGGAGGGTTTATCATTTGAATAATCGAAGAATTGTTCATTTATGTAATGCAAAGGAGGTTGCCCCCTTGAAGAGGTTGAGTTCTAAGGGGTTGATCTAAATTTTCTATCTTATCTTGAGCTAGTTTCATAACATCTGGTATCAGAGCTTTAGCTTCTAGCGTTTCGCTGCTCCAAACAGGTCATCGTGGCATTTTCGCTATAATTTTTTTTTCTGCGACATTTCAGAAGTAAAAATAAAAACCCATTTGAGAAGACATCGCATTGAATGTTAGGTCTGAATTTCAGAGATTTTTGCGCTATATTTTTGGAGATATGAACTGAGGAAGTTGGTCCTTTTGCAAAATCCTGAATTACATTCAAAATTGGTGACCTGGGGAAAATCGTCATAACTTGCTTTCTGAGCATCAGATTCAAATTTCATAAGAAGGTACAGAAAGAGGACAGACTGTAGTTTCGCGTATATATTTTTCAAAGCCAAAGGTCAAAACAGGGACACATGGCATGTCGTGAAAGTTTGCTCTACTGAATTAGTCTATAATCAGGTCATTGTGGAAGATTTGGCATAACTCTTCATTGAAGAATCGAATTGGGGTCAGACTGGTGGCATTGGAAAGAGGACATAGAGTGTTACCACAGGTCGCAATTTTATAACTGGATGATCCAAAATTACAGAGATACACCAGAGGCAATATCGAGCTCCTACAAAGTGAAAAAGGTGTGTATATTTTTTTAAATGTTTGCTTAAGCTTGGTTTGAAAAATTATTTTGAAGGAATTCAAAGGGCATAGTGAAGCATTATTATGAGTAATTGATGCCTCGAAGAAAGAAAATGGAAACACCTAGTACGCGACCTGAAAGCTCTAGCATGACTCATGAAGAAGAGGAAGAAATGCAACATGATATATCAAAATTACGAGACCAAGTGCAACAAGTGTAACTTGCACAAAAAGGAACAGAATCTAAGATGGATTGTTTAAAGAAAGGTGTAGAAGCTAACATGAATGATGTGGAAGCTAAGATGGATGATTTGAAGATAGATTTGAAGACAGACATGGAAGAATTGAAGATAAATATGAATAAGTTGCTACAACAAAGGGTCACTAAGGGTGAAAGGGTAGTAAAGGAAACTCATGATGAGAACAAAAGAAATGTTAATCATGATTCCATAGACTCTAATGTTGGATCAAAGACCAACCATATTCCAAAAATTGATATGAGGAAGTTTGATGGCAAGGATCCTGCAACATGGATATTATAGATGGATCAATTTTTATATCTCAATAATGTGAAAAACACAAAAAAGGTATGTATGGCAACTTTATATTTGGAACCAAATCAGTTTGTATGGTATCAATGGCTTTGCTCTCATAAACAAATTATGACTTGGGCAATTTTTACAGAAAAATTGATAGCACATTATGAGGATACAAAAAGCAACACTTTTTTTAGCCAATTGATAAGTCTCAAACAAAAGGGTTCAATAATGGAGCACATTGAGGAGTTCCAAAAATTGAACATAAGGGTAAAAGATATTCCAGAGGAGCATAGGATTGATGTGTCCATAGGGTCTTTAAAGGATAATATCCAACATGATGTTCGCCTTTGGGAACCTGATTCATTAGAGAAGGCATTCAGGTTAGCAAGAAAAATGGAAAGCAAAAATTATGGCAACCAGGAAGCATACCACTCACAACTATAAAGACGGAAGTTTTGTTGCTGCTAGTCTTCCACAACCTATAAGGTTGACACCACAACAATTGGAAGAAAAAAGAGCAAAAGGGCTTTGTTACAGTTGTGATAGCAAATACACTAAAGGTCATAGTGTGCTGAGAAGAAATTATTCTACATAGATTGTGAAGAGGAAGAAGAAAAGGAGCAAGAAAGGTCAAAAGAAGAGGATATACTCCAGGAACAAAGCCTAGATGAAGAACAAATGAATCCGACCATATCTTGTAATGCATCGGCGGGAATTACCACTCCTCAAACCATCAAGATAGAAGGACAAATCAAGAAGAAAAAGGTAATAGTGTTGATTGATTCAGGAAGTACTCACAATTTTATTCATTGTAAGGTAGCAGAAGAATTGAATTGCTTCTTATATCCAGCACCAGAGTGTCAAGTGATGGTTGCAAATGGAGGAACAATAAATTGCTCTGGAAAGT
>APFE031511247.1:2912-35562 GCA_000404065.3 Pinus taeda
GAAAGGGAGGACTGGCTGTTCGGGGTGGACGTAGCCCAAACTGGGTGAACCACGTATATCTGTGTCTCTCTTGTTTTGTGCGTTTTCTGTGTTTATATTTCTGCATTATTTCATGTGTTCCATTGCTCTGTAATATATAATTTTCTAACATTTACGTCATTTGAATGTGCAAGATGCTCAGTTGGAACTTCATTTTAAGACTAGTGTAATGATTATTACACTAGTGTAATGATCATAACTTACAAGTGTGCCCAGGACACTTAATTGCCTAGTAAGTTTTGATAGTAAAGATGCCTGTTTTTTGTAGCGCTCATGTCTCCATTTTGCATTCTGATCTTCTTGGAGAATTTCTTCAATCATTGGTGCACTATGAAGACTGATTTCAAGTGAAAATCAAAATCAGTCTAGAAAAATACAGAAATGGGAAAATAATCAAACTAATTATTGATGTACCTTAAACACATTTTGTCATTAAACCTTACCTGACTGAGCTATAATGTTGGGTCAGCATTTCATCCTTGGCTTTCTCAAGTTGACAATTCACCAGAGCACGCAAATCATCACATCATCAATTCAAGTATCATGGACTAAATAAACACTGAGATTATGTATGGTTGTATTGTGTGCTCATCCACGTGGATGTCTTACTTTGGGAACATTTGCAGCAAGACTATTCAGAACAACTTGCACATAACCACAGACTTCTTGAGCCATCATTCTGAGCTCCTCCTCCGGATCTGCAGGCCTTCTTGCCATGGTTTCCTGGATTATAAACAAGAAAATCAAACTGAGGTTGAATATTAAGTTGGGAAATAATTTTTCTATTCTCATCATTGTATATGGTCATGGTCTCCAGGGCTAAAATCTGTATTGATTCTTAAATTATTTAATGAAAAACATTTTGATTATGTACATGTGCAACTTACAATGGAACTTTATGTTCTTCATTACCTATATGCAAGTGTTTCAATACAAGCTATAGTTGTTCACGATTATACTTTGGGTTACATGCAGTAGTCTTGGCCTCTAGCCAGTTAAATATTGCCTACCCCCTACCTTATATCTATTTAAGTTTTAACAGTGGAAATAGTTTGTCTTGAAGATCGAAGAAAACTCAAAGGATGTTAGTCCTAGCTGAAACAAAGACTAGAAATCTATTTTCATTTTATGCTAATTAGTTCTCTACCAGAGAAACCAAATTTTTTGGTTACCTGTAATTATTCATAAGTTGAACAATTGTCCAGCAGCATAATGCCTACTTATCTGCAATATAATTGTCCAACAGAAAATAATGTGATGAGCATGCATTTGAATGCAGTTTACTAATTTTTTAACCTTAAATAGACATGTGAGTACTCAATAGTAAATCAAGACAATTCCATATAACATAATGTAATTTAGCTAATGAAGGCTTCTCACCAGATCATGCCATGCTTATGTCAGTGGTTATAATATATACAATGTATAGTTGAGGAGGAACTTCTATTTATGGATATATAATAGTGAACTCAACTTAGCTTGCATTTTATTTGTCTCAAACAACCTATGAAAGGTTTGTTGTAGTATAAAGGGTGCATCTTTATCCAAATGCTTTAATTGTCTTTGTAGGTTGACATTGTAATGGGCCAAAGGTTAATGACTCTATCTTCTAGCAAGAATTGGCAAGAAAATGAATTTCACCAATGGCTCCAACATAGAAGCAAATTTAAGGAATGGAAAACTAGTGCCTTTCTTGCTGGGAATATCCTAAGAATGGTTCCTTCATGTAGGGGATGTCCCAGTGAAATCCAATGAGCCATTCCCACAAAATTGGAAATGCATCAAATGATACTTGTGGCATTCCTGTTCTCGTCCCCATTCCATAGAAAACAAGTAAAAAACATAGCAGAATAGGGATGCCTCAAATATCATTCTAGAATCAAAGTCTATAGAAGGATCTCTCTAGAGTTGCTCAACACTCTGTTACATTGTTACATTCCAACATATGTAATTATTCTGCTTCAACTTTAGAAGGCTTATGGTAGCATAACTACGAGGTAATTTGTCATAATTACGTCCAAGTTTTACTACTTCGAATGGGAGTCAGAAGTTTGGATTTAAGATGCTTCCTTAGCTTTGATAAGCATTCCCTCTCGCAGTTTTACTATAGTTAAAGAAGAATCTGTAGATTGTTGAATGGAAACAACTTTCACATTGAATCTAATCATTCTTGGAGCCAATTCTTTTGCAAGCGTATCCAGAAGCATACTCCTTTGGATGCATCGAACTTCATGATTTCCGTTGATAGACAAGAAAAGCACTTATTGTTACAAAGCATGCGAAAAAAAGATGACCAAAATAGTTAATGGGATAGAAAGTACATCATGTCATAGTGGCAATGAGGGAGTGTGGAAGCAATCTCCTAGATGCAAAAATGACTAGGAACATAAATAAAGAATACAAACGAGTATACCCTAGACAAAGAAGCAGCAGGTGAAGCATTAAAGATGAAATAGAGAAGCAGAAGCATTAATCTGAAAGAACCAACCAGACTAAAAAGTGAGGGATTTGAGACAAGAAGCACTGGATAAAAAAATGCGCAAATCAAGAAAACATCTAATGTAAGTGAGATTTTTTTTTAAAATAGAATTTTAAGGTACCCTCTAGATGCAAAATAAAAAGCTACCTGATATCAATCTAGATAGCCATATTTTTTCTCCTCTATTTTATTATGTTGTTTTTGGATACCAGGTTTCATAGGTGCTGTGATTGCAAAGAATGTTAAGAATGTTGTGCCCAATAAGAATTGGCTTATATGATTTTGAATTTCTATTGGTTAAACTCATGGTTCACACTTTTTAGGAGTCCATATTCTAGCATGGCATGGACTATCTGCCATGGAAGACCCCTCTAGTGAGCCCTACCATCATTGTAATCTTGAAAATATTCAAATGAATATGGACATTTTTCTAACTGTCCACTGGGTGCACCTATATCAACCCCCTATAAATGGTAAAACTAAAAACCTATTACTCTAAACGCAATGTTGCATGCCGTGAGATAAGTTGTGTGTTGGCCATTGTGGTGTTATTGTTTTTGTGATCAAATCCTGAATGCATAAGGGCAGAAACAATAATACGATGAGCCTTTACAATTTCTACATCTATGTTTGCTATGGTCTTGCATGCTTTCCAAGACATTTATCAACCAGAAGTTATGATGGCATACTTACCATATTCCAAAGCCAGTGTACGAGAGCTGTTTGGTAAATGTTGAAGGGAAGGAAGTCATCTATGCCTTATAAGTTGGCATACAAGAAGCTAAATTATAGTGGGAAGAGCAGTTGGAGGTAAAGTACAGAGGATCAAATTGAATGATGTAATGACAATACCCCTGTAACTGTGGATGCTTCAGGCGAAGGGACTCTCCAACACCGAGAACATCGAGAGCCCTCCATAGTAGTCTGCATACACAAATGATAGTTTGAATATATTGACTAGTCACTAAACAAAGAATGTAACTTATGAATTCATGAGGCGAGTGCTAGAATGGAGGGTTTGGAGCATACAAACAAATAAAGAGTATAATTGAGTAATTCCTAATGAACAGCTAAAGTAGCTTACTTTAAATTCTGAGTCTCCTTATAGCTTCTACTCTAAATGCAGTGCTGCATGCCTTGTGATAAGTTGTGTGTTGGCCATTGTTGTCTTATTGTTTTAGCGATCAAATCCTGAATGCATGAGGGTAGAAGCAATAATATGGTGAGCTTCTACAATTTCTACATTTATGTTTGCTATGGTCTTGCATGCTTTTTGAGACATTTATCAACCAAGAGTTATGCTGGCATACTTACCATTTTCCAAAGTCAGTGTACGGGAGCTGTTTGGTAATAGTTAATGGGATAGAAAGTACATCATGTCATAGTGGCAATGAGGGAGTGCTGAAGCCATCCCCTAGATGCAGAAACAATAAAAGGTTGAGCTTTTACAATTTCTACATCTATGTTTTATATGGTCTTGCATGCTTTCTCAGACATTTATTAGCCAAGAGTTATGCTGGCTTACTTACCATTGTCCAAAGCTGGTGTACGAGAGCTGTTTGGTAAATGCTGAAGGGAAGGAAGTCACCTATGCCCTATAAATTGGCATACAAGAAGCTAAATTATAGTGGGAAGAGTAGCTGGAGGTAAATTACAAAGGATCAAATTGAATGATGTAATGACAATACCCCTGTAACCATGGATACTTCAGGTGAAGGGACTCTGCAACACCAAGAACATCGAGAGCCCTCCATAGTAGTCTGCATACACAAATGATAGTTTGAATATATTGACTAGTCACTAAACAAAGAATGTAACTTATGAATTCATGAGGCAAGTGCTAGAATGCAGGGTTTGGAGCATACAGATAAATAAAGAGTATAATTGAGTAATTCCTAATGAACAACTAAAGTAGCTTACTTTAAATTGTTTGTCTCCTTATAGCTTCTACTCTAAACGCAACGCTACATGCCTTGAGATAAGTTGTGTGTTGGCCATTATGGTCTTATTGTTTTGGTGATCAAATCTTTAATGCATGAGGGCAGAAACAATAATACAATGAGCTTTTAAAATTTCTACATCTATTTTTGCTATGGTCTTACATGCTTTCCGAGACATTTATTAGCCAAAAGTTATGCTGGCATACTTACCATTTTCCAAAGCCAGTGTATGAGAGTTGTTTGGTAAATGCTGAAGGGAAGGAAGTCACCTATGCCCTGTAAATTGGCATACAATAAGCTAAATTATAGTGGGAAGAGAAGTTGAAGGTAAAGTACAGAGGATCAAATTGAATGATGTAATGACAATACCCTTGTAACTTCGGATGCTTCAAGTGAAGGGGCTCTGCAACTCTGAGAGCATCGAGAGCCCTCCATAGTAGTCTGCAAACACAAATGATATTTTGAATATATCGACTAGGCACTAAACAAATAATGTAACTTATGAATTCATGAGGCAAGTGCTAGAATGTAGGGTTTGGAGCATACAGATAAATAAAGAGTATAATTTAGTAATTCCTAATGAATAGCTAAAGTAGCTTACTTTAAATTGTGAGTCTCCTTATAGCTTCTATAACAATGTGTAAAGCCTAAAGATCCTTGTTGCATTATTCCTCTTATATATGCTCCACTTATCAACCCAAATGCTCTCCATCTCCTCTCCTCCACATATTTCTTCAGTGCTGCTTCAATTCTTTTGTCTTCTTCTAGACCATTCGTGATTGTCATTGCTTCTCCCAAGCACCTTCCTAGCACCACTGCATCCTCAAGTGTAGAACATCCACCTTGTCCTAAGTTTGGAGTCATAGGATGCATTGCATCCACTGCAACAAAGACACTTCCCTTACATAGTTTTCTGAATAACACTGCCCATGGCCACCTCAAGTTGAGTGTGTTAATGTTGAAGTGTCTATTTTAGCTTTCTTTACTATATCCAGAATCTCCTCTAAATAGTCTCGAAGTCATTCCAATGCATTTTCCAATATACTCTTTGGATCATGTCTAATATCTGAATCTGCAACACATCCAGTTAGGCATGCCTTATATTCTTGTTATTTTCTGACAAATAGTTCACAGAGCTTTTCAATACTATAGGAGGATTATAATATCAAGATAAAAAATTCAAATGCAACGTAGTTGTTCAAAATTATCTGAAAAAAGGAATATCATACAAGGTTTCAATAATTTTTGAAGAATCTGTTTTTAAGATTGATGATTTCCTACACCTACACATGATCCACAGAACAATTATAACAAAGGGAAATATAATATTATACCACAAGGAAGTGAACTCTGGGTTGTGAACCAGTAAACATCCTTCTCATTGCGTGGAACAAAACTTTCCCTCGAATGTTCTCCCAAAAATAGTTGCGCCTTTGGCCCAAACTTATGTCCTTCAGGGTACGTTGCCAATCCCATAATAGTAGATCTCCTAGAAAGACTAGGGGCTGGAAGACCCAACCATTCAGTGACTACGAAATTCCCTCCATCACAACCTATCAATACCTGTGAGTAGAAAAAAAATCCAAATGGTTGAGAGAAACATGATAACATAGAAGATATATTTAATGATCAAACTTGCATTCAACAGACCCCTGTCATTTTTTCTCAAATACAAAAGGACATCTAGTACTTGTGTATGAGACAAACCACCACAGAAATTCCTGTCTGATAGAAACCAGCGCATATGGGTTATTAATATTACCTTTGTTTAGCAAGAGGGGATTCAATTCATTACTAAATTTACGCCCAAGTTTTACCACTTCAAATGGGAGTCAGAAGTTTGTATTTAAGATGCTACCTTAGCTTTGATAAGCATCCCATCTCCCAGTTTTAATATAGTTAAAGAAGAATTTGTACACTGTTGAATGGAAACAACTTTAGCATTGAATCTGGTCATTCCTAGAGCCAATTCTTTTGCAAGGGTATCCAGAAGCACACTCCTTTGCACGCATCGAACTTCACGATTTCCATTGGTAGACACAAAAAGTACTTAGTATTAAAAAGCATGTGAAAAAAATATGACCAAAATAGTTAATGGGATAGAAAGTACATCATGTCATAGTGGTAATGAGGGAGTGTTGAAGCCATCTCCTAGATGTAGAAATGACCAGGAATAGAAATAAAGAATACAAACAGGTATACCCTAGACAAAGAAGCAGCAGGTGAAGCATTAAAGCTAAAACAGAGAAGCAGAACCATTAATCTGAAAGAACCAACGAGACTAAAAAGTGAGGGATTTGAGACGAGAAGCATTGGATAAAAAAATGGGAAAATCAAGAAAACATCCAATGTAAGTGATATTGTTTTTTTAAATAGAAGTTTAAGGTATCCTCTAGACGCAAAATAAAATGCTACCTGATATCAATCTGGATAGCCATATTTTTTCTCCTCTGTTTTATTATGCTGTTTTTGGATGCCAGCTTTCATAGGTGTTGTGATTGCAAAGAATGTTAAGAATGTTGTGCCCAATAAGAATTGGCTTATATAATTTTTGAATTTCTATTGGTTAAACTCAGAGTTCACACCTTTTAGGAGTCCATATTCTAGCATGGCATAGACTATCTGCTATGGAAGACCGCTCCAGTGAGCCCTACGGTCATTGTAATCTTGAAAATATTCAAATTAATATGGACATTTTTCTAACTGTGCACTGGGTGCACCTATATCAACCCCCTATAAATGGTAAAACTAAAAACTGAAAACATTTGGAGGCTTAGAACACATCCTCTGGTCACTAGGTTTGGAAATGCTGGTAGCCTTACATTTATAGCAAGACGTCGATCATCCTCCCTTATGAATCTTGATAAAGCAATAGCATAGGCATTTGTATGAAGAGACTTGAGCTTTAAAAAAATACCGACAGGAAATAGATGAGTGCATGTGTTGTGCACGCTCCATCTCAGAAACAGAACGAATGTGTAACAATTGTATATACCTATTACCCAATTGGATGTAAAAAATGGTGTATATATAGAGTGTATACATGAATTAGAATTGTAGCAGAATAAAAAATGCATGGGAATGCTCGAAATGTTAGATTTCTAGCAAAATCAACGATATGAATATATACAATTTCATGAATTAGACTTGTAGCACCTCAAAAATGTTTGGAAATGCTAGCAGTCTAGGATTAATAGAAAAAAACATTGACCATCATCAGTTGCGAGCCTCAATAAAGCATTGGTGAGGGCATTTGTATGAAGAGACTCTGACATTCGCTAAAGACTAACTGAAAATAGATGCGTGTGTATTGTATGCTCCAACTCTTGAACAAAGGGGATGACCAATAGCCCTGTTCCATGTTGGATGTAAACAATCATGGATGGACAACATGTGTACAGGAATTGCAGTGAAACATTAAAATAGGACATAAAGACACCCTGGGCATATATCCACTTAGCACAAGATAAAATGGACAAAAGTATACACATTGAGTATATGTTGAATCATGATAGAGATGAACGAATCCTTTCATTTAGAGGTGGATGAGGAAAGCGTAATTCTCCTCCATTTCTTGGACCTTCAGCACTAGGTGGAACAAGTATCTTTGCTATACCATCAACACTAGGTGGAGTCATGTTTGAATACAGTGAAACAAGTGTCTTCACTTCAACTAAATGTGTAAGAGGCCTACCAATTGATCCTTGGCAGATTACAGTTGACTAGACTTGCAATTGGGTGAATTACATAAATGATCAAAACCAAAAACTTATGTTTGTATATGAGATAAAAATCCAAAAATATTTCAAGGACATATAGGCAAGCAACCAAATAATAACTGGACAAAGCATAAGAAATTGATAAATGAAAACAAAGCAGGCTAACTACAAACATTGTAAGACATTGATTTGTAAAATCAGAGCCAAAAAAAAAGTGGGTACATGAGCCAGAAGTTTACTTTTTCATTTCAATCTAGAATAATAAAAACCATTTGCAAAACTGCTATGACAGAAAAGAATTTTTGAACTAAATTGGACAGAAAAAACACATCTAAGGATGGCACATGCATTTTTTAGCAAATTTGCAACAACCTCAGCTCAACCATATATTAACAGCCAAGTTGGACACTAAATTGGTGTCTGATCCCCCCTTATTTGTGAGACAAGGGATCTCATCCACATAGAAATTTGATTGCTAAAGTCTACCATACATGTTAGGGAACCTATCTACTTTTTGTACATTGACGAATCAACCAAATCTGAATCTAAATCTACTGAAAACTTCAAAATATGTATCATAAAAGTAGCCTAGGGTTTATTGTCCATTATCCGAAACTTTTTCAGAATCTCAATTGCTTACTTACCCCTGTTCGAGGACCAGCTCACCTCAACTCATCCAAACCTCCAAGACCAAGACATAACACATGAGGTTGATGTCCTTCATGTCAACTTCACTTGCTAGTTTCTTATTGCACCATGGGATAGAGTTTTTTAAACTAATTGTTAGGACCAGGTAATCTACATACAACACAAATATAAGCATATCAAATTTATCATAATCAAACAAATAATAAAATTTAGGACCTGCAACGGTCATAGTGATGCCTAGAATATATCTTGTGTTGTGAGAGAGATTGAATGTTGCCTTGTGGAGGAGGTCGAGTGCTCTGTAGATAGTGTTCTACCTGTTCAAATGCGTGTCTCTTCACTGGGGTTGACTTGACTTGAAGGAAGTCCTACTTAACAAGTTTGGAGCCAAAAAATAAAATTTCAAAATTCAAAGTCTTCTCTTTTGAGATTTGAAATATCGTTTCAAGGGCTAATCAATAATTATGACATGAAGAACATGTCTTACATTTTCACTACATATTTCAAGGGCTAAAATATAAATTATGGAGACCGACCATAGCTACAAAATTCAACAGGTAGAAGGTGTGAAATCACCTTCAAAGGGATACTAAGTCATCATCATCCTCAATCATATCTTCATGAGGAAGGTACAATGTTAGCTTGAGAGTGTCTGTCATCTCCTGGGCATAACTAATCTCCAAGCAAGGTCCTAGCCTAGATCACCAACATCCAAGCTCTTGAGGTTGAGGGAGGGTCTCATCAACTATGCCAAGTCACCTCCAAGGTCAACATCCCTCAAAAGGTGCCCAACTTCCTTTGTCAAAATTCTCTATGTCATCGTCAAAATGGTCGGACATCATCTATGGAGATTTGAAGAAGTATCATATCATCCCTTAAGGGATCTTGGCTGTGCTTAGAAGAATCATCTAAAACATACTCAAAGAATCAAGTGAGATCAACACCATTGGTTCAAGAACCATAAATGCATCATGGTGGACCATACTCAATGTCAAAACCATCAAAGTACTTCACACAAATATCATATTTAAATGTGTTGCTAGCTTATGATTGTGCACAATTTCCTATACTTATGTATGAGAGGGTTATTACATGAACCTATTATATGTTTCATACCCTAAAGGGAGGAATAGTTCCTAATTCGACCCTTTTAAATGATAGGTAAAATTGCTAGGTGTTATGGGTTGGGGTTTACTTCATGAAAGGTGTCACACTTCACACAAACATCATATTTAAATGTCTCACTAGCTTATGATCATGCATAATTTACCATACTTAGGTATGGGAGGGTTATCACATGACCCTATTAGTTCTTTCAAACACTAAAGGGAGGAATAGTTTCTAAGTAAACCCTTTTAAATGATAGGCAGAAGTGCTAGGCATTATGGCTTGGGGTTTACTATATGAAAGGTGTCATAGTCTTACACTAGGTTATGTGAAATTCATTGTCCATGAGTGCCTTTGTAGAGAGAGCACTTAGTTGCTTAATGTGCCCTCCCTTGCCTTTTTTTTTCCAAGCACTATATTTGCCTTTTTATTCATTTAACATGGCTTGCTTAATAAGCTTCATTAATTTATAGAGTAATAGTGATAATATAATCCTCTGCTAATGATGAGTAGTTCATCACTTCATAGGGAGCTAGGATGTTCCCTGAGAGTTCCTTGATAGGCGTTGTTGTTTCTATTTCTTGAAGGCAATTTATTGGTTGGAGACTGTGCCAAGAAACTCAATCTGCTTTAGGTTGAAGCTAGTCCTTGAACCAGAGGGGGCTTCCTTAATGTTACGAGGCTTTTTTCTATTCACCATCACTGAACAACAACCTATCAAGCATAATGGTCAGATTTAGGGGTTTTTGGAAGAGTGGTTGCTAATGAGTCACAAATCCCTGCTTAACAAATAAACCCTCCCTCTAAGAGACCCAATCAAAGTGCCAACATCCAACTATGATATACTAATCAACAACTTGAAGGCCTGGGTAGAAGACTTTAGAGACTATCAGCTAACATTTATGCTCTGTCCGAACACTTATATCAACAGATAAGATTGAAAAGTGTGAGAAGATCCTTCATTAACTCAAAAAAATATAAATTTCAATTGTGCAATAACAATAATCTAGAGATGCAGAGGAGATCAAAATTAACAATATGTTTACTTAAGCTGCCCAAAATTGAAAATAATGTTACCGGGGATGTCAAAGAAGCCGAATCTCAACCTAACCCTTCCCAATAATTGATACAATTGCAAAATATATGATGAAAAGAATATGTGACATAGGAAAGCACGCACACATGAAACAAAATTTGGCAGAAGCAAAAACCAGAGATCTTTAATTAAAAACTCTGAAATATTAGGCTGTTATAATATACAAGAGTTTGGGTTCCCAAAAGCCAACCCTTTTACAATAAAAAAGAAAGAATATATAGCAAATCATAATCTTGAAGTAGTTATAATCTTCAGGAATAAAAATTTAACGATATGCTAAAAATCAGTGTTATAATATCAGCGAAATATCGCGATATTTTCAGGCAAACGATATTTTGGTGGGTAAATATTGCAATATTTTCACATTTGAAAATATCACGATATTTTGAAAATCTTTGGCTAAATTTCAGCTAAATATTTCCATATTTTGAAAATATCGGCTAAATATCGCCATGTTTTGAAAATATCAGCTAATGTTTAAAAATATGAAGAAAAAAAAATTGATTTTTTATGTTTGCCGATATTTTCGCCGATATTGCCGATAAGATGTTTTAAGGACCCTGAATGATATTTTTCCAATACCGATATTTTCAACACTGCTAAAAATAAAAAATACTTTTGATTTGTTCCAGGAAGGTGTAAAGAATTGAGAACTGAATGCCTTTAAATCTGGACCAAATTCACATATGCTGCATAATATGCTAACTGTATCCTTTGAAACCTCTTAATGTTGCCTGAATATTCTCATGTAATCTCTGAAAATTTGGAAATGTCCTCAAATAGCGAAATGACTCTATGACTGATAATCTTTAATCACTGGAAATTTGGAATTATTTTGATGCTATTCCTCCAAATCTGGAACTGATTCACTTGATTGTTGATCCTCTGCCTTTTAAAACTGAAGCTGTTTAATTCCTTGAAACTTTATCAACTTAATAAGGCAATATCTACCACCTATGTTAGACAACTCTCATTTACAAAACTTCCACCATCAATCAGGGATTTGGATTTATCTAGTAATGGCAGAACATCTTTCTCCAAGTCTAATATGTCCATGTGCTACAACTCTGCACATTTAAATCCTAACATTGCTAATTAATAATTATAATGCCTCCTTAAGAGGCCAATCTTCAGCATTACTGTCCAGAATTTGTTGAAATCAGTCATTTTCAATTACTCTTTCAACTACATGTGTCAGAGTGATGGGTGGTTTTGCATCTGCAATTGTAGAAATAATATTCCCAGAGCATAGAAATCAGACATGGGTACATAGATACCAGTCCTTTAGTTTTCTGGATCAATATTACAAAATATACCTGCAGGGATGGTGTCTTTATATTCTGTTACCCTAGTTGTAGTGTTTGTAGGCACAAGCCTAGCAAGAATCACATCACCAATCTTGCTAATAAATTGTGGTCAAGCAAGATATTAGCAGGCTTCAAGTCATGATGAACAATCGGCTTTGGCTTGGCACTGTGATGAAAAATCCTGTAAATGCCACTTCCCAAGCAACACTGAAGCATGAAAACCATGCAAAGTGAGTACTGTTGCCTTTGCAGTATAGACAATCTTCTAGGCTATCATTTGCCATATATTCATAGACCTAACACCCATGCTTAGGACAAGCTCCAAGCAAAAGTAGCAAAAGTTGAAATTGTTGTTGTATTTCTTGAGTTGCTGCACTTCTAAGAACTTTGATGGCCACGGTGGTATGTTGCAAACTTCCCTTGTGTACTGCAACAACCTCCCTCTCCTATCTTGAATGATTCAGATGAAAAATTTGTGGCAGATTAAATTTCTTCTATTGAGTATATTTTGTATCCTTGATGAGTAGATGCATGTGCTTCCTATGCTTTCCTTCTCCCTTCTGCCTTTTGGAGAGCTAGTTCATTGGATTTGATCTTTTTTTATTTAGTGATTCTTCCTGGGCTACAACAAACATACCTTGAGTATGCTTGTGTTCAAGCCTTAACCTTCTAGCTCAGTCATAATGTTTTTCTAGATCTGTGACAAAGGTTCATTCACTTTCTCTAATGTAAATGCTATTTCATAATCACATGATACATTGTCATTTTCATGACCACATCTCATGCTGTGTGAGAAAACAATTGTCTTGAGAGAGCTCAAATTGTTTCTATATGAACTGCAACTGGAATGATCTCTAAAATATTCTAAACTGCCAGTTTCGAACATTGTAGATGAAGTTGGGTGAACTGAAGCCAACATGCCTTGTGATATTTTATATACATCACAAATACTTGAGGCATTTTCCTTAATAGTTGTTGTTACATAAATGCCCTTGAATCAATGAAGTAAACAATGAAACCAATCTTCTTAAGCTTCTCCACCTCAATAATGTTCTGGCCAACAAAACATCAACTTCAACATCTCTAAGATGAGGGCAACATCTCTAAGATGAGGGAAGAATGACAAATGCATTTTCCTTATTTTCACTCAGAGTTGTTGTCTCTATATCAAAACTGGGCTCTTAAAGATGCCCATACCCAATCTGCAACTTGACCTTGCACACATTGAATATACGGCCAAATCAATACTTTATAAGGCATCTAAGATTGATTTCTATTTTTTGTAAATAAATCTGAATACCCTTTCATTTTGTATATACAACATCTGTGTGATAAAGCTGTGGTAGCTGAATAGATGCGGTGGATCTGGATTAGGGCACTCTACATATTTTAACCCCTTCTCTATTGACATTACAAGTTTATACTTGTGCGATTTTCCTCACTCGTCCAATGTTATTGGCCACAATATTCTTGGCATGATTTATGTCTTTCTTTGAGTGCTACAGGTCCAAAATAGTGGAAATTGAGGCACCTCTTAACCAATATTATAGGCCTGTATCTTTTGAGACCTAATGATTCAACACCATAAACTATTCCATAGTAAACCTGCTTTCACAATCCTCGATCCAGAACTGGTGTGATTTACACATGAATTGGAGTTTAGCTACAATGTGCTCAAAGCAGTTTCTTTTTGGCATCATATTTATCCAGATTCTAATCTATCGCTAGGAAATTCATCCAAATTGTTGACTATCACCCAAAGAATCAGCGATGTCAATCAAAACAATCAGGAGATTGTCGTGGAGTTAGCTTCCTCAATAGTAATAGCACCATAATCTTTTCTTCATGAAAGGTGTGCGTAAGCTTTCGCAAATAATAATGCAGCGACTATGAATGCAGAATGCTCGCATTCAGGGTTCAGAATCTGAAGCTAGGTAAGGTTGCATATTAACATGAACAATAGCAGGTAAAGGATATGCCATTGTTTTTCTAGAGCCTGTATCAACAATACTAATCAAATTTCGTTCTTTGAAAGCCATGGGCTGCAAATACTGTTCCATTGTAAGGATATCAACACCCATAACACATGTGTCATTCATTGTTTGCTTTATCTCTTTATCAGATTCTTCAAGACCCAACATTATGGAAGATTTGGTCACCATTTCTCCCTTGAATCCCTTCACATGCTTCAATATAAGTAAGCTCTAGTCATACCCTGATCAACATATCTGCATTGATGAATTTGAGCAACAATGGCCCTCCAACCTTACGGTTGTCAACATCTTGATGTCAGATTAGCTAAACACTTGCACACCTTTCAAGATCACGATGAATAATTTGGGCTATTTCTGGTTGACCACATGGATTTACAATTTCCTGTCCTCCTTGAGTTGTAGCAGCTGTATCTTGAAAACCACAAGTTGTTAGCAGAGGGGAGTACTGGTTGTAAGTGGTATTTATGAAGGGTCCTCGGTTGTTTACCATGTAGTGTTGTTTGCTAAATACTAATCAGTACAGATAGGTGTCCATGAGGTATGTATAATAATTTTCTTTTAAGGGGTCCATCATAAGATGTAGTAGGGTTGAATTTATGGGTTTATATTTTAAGAAATACCCTAGTATTTAGAAACCTTAATCTTAAGTATTTGTTCCCTATGATTTGATTTCTAGGGCATGGGATAAACTCTAGAATGACATAAATGGAAAAGAGTATGATCTAAGGTTTGAATTTAAGAAACCCTAAAAAGGCCTCTTGATTACATAAAAACCCTAGAAAAGTAACTTGACATCATGTTTTGGAATAATATATTGCTTGGGTTACTTGTTAAAACAGTATTGTATGTCCAAGAAGAAAAAAACGGATGGGGTGATCCATTTGAAGGCATGATGTAGCTCTTTGTAACACCTCATAAATCATGAAGTTGTTGTGCAAAAACTTTATTAAATATATACCCTAGATTTCTCAACAAATAACATAATCAAACTCACACAAATAAATGGTTGAATCTTACATTTTGCATAACATTAGATGTATATGGGGGCATTAATGATCCCTGCATGCCAACATTGGTTGTATTGAGGGGAATAAATGAATCCCGCATGCCAACAAAATGCACGCTTAGTAAAAACACAAATATTAATAAATATATGTAGTGAAATAAGTTAACTGAATGCACAAAAATATTGATCAAGTTTTACCACTATCATTACCTTAGATGTATTATAAGGTGTTATAGGGGTTGGAATGACTTTAGCAATTGTCTACATTCCATAAACATAAATTAGCATAATATAATAAGGAATATAAGATAATTGAACATATAAAAGACAATATTCAAGCTTACATCATGCATCATCATAGCAACGTCTTGCCCTCGTGCATTTGTTAACATTTCCATAAAAGTAGTGAATATCATTGAATCTTCCATAGTAGCATCAGTAACACCCATGTATACATTCTTAAGAAAACACATCATAACATAAAAATAAGAAAACCTTGATCAAAAAACCGATAAGAAAATAGAATCGGTAACACCAAATATATGTGTCTTTCAAGTAAAACCTTAAACATTCAAATTACTTGATGTTTATTACAATTAAAAACTCAATACTTAACTTGTAAAGAAAAATTATATTGCAGTGAATCCTTATAACCATCTTAAAGTAAACATAGTGATCGAAAAATGTCATCCTCACAAGTCAAGCATTAAACATTCAAATTACTTAATGTTCATTACAATTAAAAACTCATATGTCTAACTTGTAAAGAAAAATTATATTGTAGTGAATCCTTAAAACTATCTTAAAGTATACATAGTGATCATAAAATGTCATTCTCGGATGAAATCTCCTCATTTGATGGCATATATACCCCATCATTAATAGACCCTAAATCCACAAATAAATTAATACCATCATTTTCATAGTCTTCATCACCTTCAACTGCAGGGAAATTAAAATAAATGAATTCATCATCTTCATGGATTTGATGCCCATGTGGTTGCTCATGTCCTTCAGAAACTTCAATAAACTCGTCTTGGTCTTCATCTTGGTGATATGCATCATTGACAATAAATTCTTCATCATCTCCATCTTGGCCATCTATGTCTTTAGGGGGAACTTTTGCATCTTCAAGTAAATCATGGTCCTCTACATCTTGAACAAATGTTACCCTTCATCCTCTTGGATCACAATCAATCACAAATGACCAACCAAGTTGTTCTAAATTTGGAATGAGAAAATTTTGGTCACATTGACTTGGAAACACATAAGGTTCAGAAGTGGCTTCAAACCTAGATGTATTGATCATGTGGAATCCATTATCATGGAGCAAGATAGTTTTTTCTTCTCCCACTTCAATAAGCTTGTACCATTCAACACGAAAAATAACTTTCTTGAAAGACATAAAATCAAGCTCGATAATGTCCTCCAACACTCCATAGTAGCGAAATGTTCTTGTGATTGGTTGTCTATCATTTGCACGTGAACGACATTCCACCTCAAATGATGCTGAAACTCCACAATCATAAGTTTTTCTCTTTTCATCAACTTTTCTGATGCAAAAATGATGACCAAAATTCCACATTCCTTTGTAATATCTTATCTAAATTCATATAAATATCAACTAATTAGATTCAAGGATATGAAATCTAACAAAAAATTTATTAAATATATGCAATATATTAATATATATCACCTCCCCATTTATGGATCCTTTAATGAAATTCAATTGTTGTTGTGTTACTCCATTATTCCCTTTTGTTGCCTCGTGTTCAATATTGGCCTTTAGCCAATTCCATAAGCATCTCTCTAGCCACTTTCTTTTATGGCTTGCAGACAATCCTAAAGTAGTGTTTTGACCATGTCTATTATATATATTGGCCCATGCATTTTCATCTTCTAATTTCTTTTTTTTTTTTTCAGCGTACTTCTCCGTCCATTCCAACATAAAGTCAGAATTGTATGCAACATACAAATGTAATGCCTCCCACTCCTTTGCATCTACAATGAAATTTTTTTTTCGTTCAATGAATTAATAATTATTTAAAGCCATGTAATATAAAAATTAAGATACAAATAACTCATAGCATTGTTTTATACCTTTTATCCTATTTGAAGTCCCTTCTCCCTCTAATTTTTCTCCTTCAAATGATTGAGATTGGTTATAATTCCATAATCGCGGAGCTTCAAGATGCAATTGAGGTAAGTACTCACTCAAATGAACCATGGCCTAGAAAACCATGTACCCCTCAACTATGGACCCTTCTGGTCGAGCCTTTTGCCTCACAAATTGTTTCAAGACCTTCATATATCTATCCACGAGCCACATTGTTCCAATATGAATAGGACCACACTGTTCAATCTCTTCTACTAGGTGTACAAGGTAGTGTTCTTGAGAATTAAAGAAGCTTGGAGGGAAGCACATTTTAATATCACACATCAAAAGTGAAACATTCCTCTTCCAATACTTCAAGTCATCCTGATGTATCTCTTTAGATGAGACCCACCTACAAGTATTACAATAAAGGCTTGTTATTTCTTGTAAACTAAAAGTAGAAACTCCTATAAAGGCATAACCAATGTTGCACTTCAAATGATAAGAGTAATAGAAGAGTATGCATGATGGATTGAAAAAGACCTAAGATATTTACATAATTTGTAAATAGTCAAAGTGACATTGTGGTCAAAAGTACTTGGTATTGCTGTAGGCAACACATACTGCATGACCATCAACAAATAATCATGTTCAAATATGCATGAACTAATTTCATCACTATACTAGCATGTCTATTAACAAATAACCATGTTCAAATATGCATGAACTGATATTATCACTAGGATATACAATTTTATAATTAAGTTTCCAACAAATATAAAATGTGATAATGTTACATTTATCCAATTGTGCCAATCATGTGTTTTTAGGCCTGAGAACTCTGATCCATCTCTTGTGAATACGTTTTTTAATGTCGCACCAAAGCCAGAAGGAAATCTTATGCTTTTCATAGTAGAAATGATGTTTTCTTTCTCATTTGATGTAAATGTCCATGGAGCATGAACATATGAGTTGTATTCGTGCAACCACATGTTCGGCATGATATTGGCAACTCGAAGGTCCTTGCTTAACTTTATTTATGCTTCAATGTTATTTCCATTTAGATGTTTCCACAAGAACTCTGCCACATTTTTCCCGATGTGCATAGTATAAAATAGGTGGGCTATTGGCACACTGTCATAATATTATAATTTGTAGAAAATAGAGATTCTTTTCATTCCTAGGGGAAAGACTGTCCCTTCGTTTTTGTCATACATTGCTTTCCACCTAGCAGGGTTCATCTTTATTGGCTTCCTCATTTCCAGTTCCTTTCCATTGAACATATGTTTATCACGCACTCGATTACAATGATTTTGTGGTAAGAATTGTTGATACTCATCATAGACAGTTTTATTGAGATCCCTTGACTGCCTACACAACAATTTTGGCCCACATGATGGACAACCATGTTTCCCCTTTGTTTGTAGTCCTAAAATAAGATTGGAACCCATATTTAGTAAATGCTAAAATGAACATAATAATTATAAATGTAATTTATATTATATTACCACAACAAATAGAGAGCCCCGGGGCATCATGATTGTCCAGATAAGAATCACATGACATAGGAAGTCTCTATCATTGATAGGTCTTGATACATCAAACATATTTACACCATCCCATAATTCACGAAGCTCATCAATGAGGGGTTCCATGTATACATCCATATCCTTTACCTGATATTTCCCTAAGTGAACAAAGAGTTATTTATTAGGATTAACTGAATTGAAATATTTTTATATAATCTTCATGAAAACATTGCATTCACATGTTCTAGTACTAGGTATGATAAGAGTTAACATTGCATGTTCCTTTTTCATTGCCATCTAAGGGGGGAGATTCTTTTTTATAATTAACACTGGCCAAATAGAATATGTTGTTCTAAGATCTCCAAAAGGATTTAGGCCATCCATTGCTACATAAATTCTTGCATTCCTTGGCTCATTTATGAAATGTGGCCATTTTACCTCAATATCTTTCCAATATTTACTATCCGCAAGCATATACATGACACCATCTTGGCTCCTCCCTTGTGCATGATGATCCATATATTTTTCCAACTCCTTGCATTTGAATATTCTCTCCAACCTTGGCTTTAGTGGAATGTGTCGTAATACTTTATAAGGAACCTTCTTGGATAATTGATCTTGACGATACCTATTTGTGTGACACTTTGGGCATTGTTGTAAATTTGCATTATTTCCATAGTGCAATATATGGTCATTTGGACATGCATCATATGTCTTGTACTCCATTCCAATGTCTTTCATTATTGAAGATACTTCTCTATGAGAATGAGGCAACTTATTGTCCTTTGGAAGTATTTTGTTTGCCAAAAGTCTGCATAGTGCAACAAATGATTTTTATAAGTATACACAATACTCAAAACTTCTAAGACATCTAGAGAATTAATTTATAGGAATATCAATCCAACCTTAATATATCAGTAAAGCATGTGTTTGTCAGTCCATGTGTAACCTTCAAGTTCAACAATAACATAAGTGTCACCAATATAGAATATTCAGCATTTGCATAAAGAGGTGTCCTAGCCAAATGAGCTAGGGGTGAATCAACAACTTCTTAAAAAGATGTGTAGAAGTCTTGGATAAATTCATTGACACCAGCCTCATTTATCTGTGAAGTGACTTCTTCCATAAATGTGTCTTGTCCTTCATCTTGAGAGTCGCTATTATCAATATCATCCATTGGTTCTTCACGAATATTGGGAACTAGAAGCAGCTTTTCATAAATAAAAAAATCAAATGAAATGATCAATAATAATGTATTAAATAATGTGCATATTTATTTATTATAAGAATAACAATTTGTTAATTATAATGTACCTCTTCTATATAAACTCCATGTTCCAATCTATGGATACCAACAAGCCTTCGCTTCTTTAGTTTCCTATTTTGGCACATTTTGCAACTACAATATATCATTTCATTGAAGTATTCATCTGTACCTCGAGTAGGTCTTGTTTCCTGTTCATCTGAATATTCAGATGACGATGTGCTATTTCCATGAATGCACCATGTTTTTTAAATAATAAGACTGCAATTCTTAACTTGGGTATTACTTATTTTTCAAGAGAACATGACCAATGAATAAACCTAGGGAGTGAATCTATGAATATGTAGTTTTTCAGTGTACTTTTTGGCTCTTTGATCACTTGATTGTTTGTACTTTTGTTTTTTTTTTGTTTCAAGGTAGTGTTTAGTGCTTCTGTAGGAATTAGATATGAAAAAAATTGAGAACTAGGTTCAAAACCCTGAACAAAACTCTACCAATGTGTTGAGTGAGCATTGAAGATCTATCCAACACTTTGAGGCAAGCTTATTAGAGTGTTCCAACAAGCATTTAACTAGTCACAAACAAACTTTTGAAGCATCATTTTAAAGTTATTTCTAAAAACAAATCCAACCTCTAACTAAATCAAGAACGTAAATAATACAAATACCAAAAGGAACATAAATACCTGGTCTGCCATTTTGTATAGAATAATGTAATAGAAATATGCGAAGAAAAGTTTGTGGACACTAGTAAGGATCATTACATAAATAAATGTTCAAATATATGACAAGTAGGAACTTTACCAATTGGATAATCTTTTGAAGACCCCTGAGGTTACAGAGGGATATAATATAGCTGTGGAAAAGAAAAAGGTTAATATGGAGCATGCCAGGAAAGCATTTTTATTGTTGATGGCATAACTAATGCAAGTCCATTTAGAGAACAATTGTTTGATACGGACAACAACAAAAAACATGAGCGATTCATTAAACCTGCCAAAATTGAGGGAAACAATGGCCAGGAAGCTAGAGAGACCCAAAATTTCAAAGTTGGAGAAAATATACAGATTGTGGTGAGAAAGCAGGAATCTTCTCAGTTTGATACTCCGTTGATGATCCCTGAGGTTATGGAGGGATATAATATATCTCCTTGTTTAAGCACTTTATTTGGCCCGGACTCCAGTATTCCATCCAAAAGTTTAGGAACTTAGAAAAAGTTACAATATATCCCCTTGTTTATGTATGAATGAATCTCTTCTAGAAGATAAGGATGTGTGCAATCAACAACTTCCCTTGGATAATCCATTGAAGAGGCTTGAACATGTCAAGGGACCAGAATATGATAACCTAGTGAAAAATAATGAGCTTATAGAAATTGATGTGACATCAGAGACTGAATATTTGTCATTGCATGTCCCACTTGGAGACCATGTGTGTGTCATGGAGAAGGTTGCTATGGTTTTGGATGGGACAGAGCATTCTCAATGTATTCTCCTCACATAAAATCCTGTAGAATCTCGAGAAGTGGCTGAGGGTAATACTATTTTCAATGATATGAATGTTCCTAGTAAATGGGATTCAAGAAGAACCAAACTTGTAGATAGAATACTGACTTTGAGCAATAGATTACAAAATTTGCAATTGGACTTACAAGGACCATTCCCTATATTTTTGATAAAGAAAATTTCCATATTATATGTGATTTTAACTTGCTGGTATAAAAATCAAGTTGTGTGTGATATGGACCTATTTCATGCTAAATAATTAGAGTCTAGTGCCAAACACATGATCACATATCCAAGAAAAAGATCATCCCAGTGCATCTCCTAGAATGGTAGATATCAAGTGACACAATGTGGCCATTTATTGAACAGAAGTTGAACTATATAGCAATGAGCCAATGGGGAGTGCATTTTCATAAAAGGATGACCTCATTTCTCAAAACACACCCAAAGGAACTAGGATTGTTACAATGTTGTATGTTGGGTTAGGGTGCAACACTATCATGTTATATTACACAATTGGATATAAAAGGTTATATTCCATTATTAATTTAAATTGTGGTGCTAATTTACAACTAATTATTGAATTTTTTTCATTACAACACTAAAAAGAAAATATAATTGAGTGAAAAAAGTGGAACCAACATCACAAGAAAAACCCAATATTGAGGAAACCAACCATTTCAAATGTGAGGAATATCAAGAGAGGATGAATGTAGAAAAACCCCTAAATCTTGCAGAAATGGTGAGGATCCTAAAGTAGAAACACTCCTAAATCTTGCAGAAATAGTGAGGATCCTAAAAGAAATACTCTAAAACGACGTGATAGATAATGAAAGGATAATCCAAGAGAGAGAAAGACCGTTAGAATTGAATGTATTGTTGCTAGAAAATCTATCTGAAATTCAGAAGCAATTGCAACAAAGACCTAATGATACCAATGATTAATTTCAAAGATAAAGATTCATTGAGAGGTTAAAAAACACATATTATCTACAAATAAAATGAGGAAAATCACCTCCATAAAAATACACCATGCTAAAAGGATAGATACATCTAGTAAAAAATCATTATTTGATTCGTCTAAGGTTGGGATAGTCAATTCATATGAACTTCTTGGAAATGGTTCCAAGAGTGAATTACATAAGAAAAATAAAAATAAGCATTCTTGAACAAAACTTCCTTGAAGGAGAATAGATTCAAATCACAATAATGCAAGACTTTAGGAAATGGTACCAAAATGAATTTCTTAGCCCAGATAAAACTATAATAGAAAGATATAAGTGTGAAAAAATACTAGATAGTTACTTGCAAAACAAGAAACAAGAGAGAATAAAACCACTAAGAAATTAACTAATGAATGAGAGAGACAATTCAAATTTTTAATAAAATCTAATAATATGTTATTGATGAACATGAATGCAATATATAGACTCTGCTAGAGACCAATTAATTCAAATTAGGTTGGGGTGCCATGCTCATGCACTAATATAATTCAAAAGTACTTTCCCTAGTTGGAAAACATGTTAAATTATACTCACAAACCCAAATATACCCTGAAAATAATCCTAATGCCTACATCTATACCATGAAAGTAATCCCAATTCCTACAGCTATACCAATGAATATAGCTACACAAGGAAAATAATACCAATGCCAACATCTTTGCAAGGGAAATACATCAAATTGAAAGGAAAATACCTGTGGAAAATAAACCCTTTGTTGTCTTCCTTGAAACTTCTAGCTCAGCTTTGAGTTCCTTTGCAAAATAACAGTGAAAGCCCCAACATATAAAAACTAAAACAATTTGGCACCAAAAAGATTTTCAGCCTCTACACCAAATAAGTTTTAGTGGTTTTAGCTATCTTGTTTCCATTTTAAGCGAGCCTGTTTCCATTTTAAGATGGCCTAGCCCACTGTTTCCTGCTATTTCCCACTCAGTCGGTGCCCATGTCTCCCACTTTTCCTAAGAATGAGGGTCTTAATATCTATCTCTCGCCGCCCACGAATAAATGAGTATGTGCTCTATTGCCGTTGGGCCTCATGCCCTTAATGCCCATCACAGAAACCCTAGTCTCATGGCTCTCAAACATTGGTGTTTGTCTCTCCATTTTCTCAAAAAACCCTCCATTGCAATGGGGCAATTCGAGGAGGAACGTTTGTTTGATGATGAGGAGGAAGGTTTGGTTGTAGAAGCAAAGGTGTTGGTTCATTGTAGTGTGGAGGAAGGTTTGGTTGATGAAGATGCGGTACCATTTTCCAGTGGATTCGTAATGGAAAGTCATGGTAGGAATTAGGCAGGGAATGCAGTAGTTCTGCCAGGCCCATCGCTGGATTCCATTCCATCAATTCCTCCCAAAATCCCAATTCGTTTGAAGAATCCATCTGGAACAAATCGAGGCGATTCTCTAGCCATCTCTTAGCACAACAGAAACAAATTGACATTGGTGTGGCACTGTCACCATATTCATGAATTTGCAAACATTTCTCAATCTTTTTCATTCCTCTGTTCCTTGCAGAAACCCTCTCTATTCCTTGTAGAAGCCCTCTCTGTTCCTTGAAACCCTCTATGTTCCTGTGTATATACTTATGAATACAAATTGGCAAAACCAAAGTAATTAAGGTATCAAACCAATGAGTCATGAGTGATCTTGCAAAGCGGCCATCACCGTTGTTGACAGGTGAATTCGTTAGTGCAAAAATATGATCGCGAGTTAATGTAGATCAACATGTTTCTACCAGCGGCTTTGAGAATCTAAGTGTGGAATCACCATATTAGAATAATCTAGAACCAATTGTGTATGCAATTGGAAATAAATTGGTATTTAAATCGAACATTGGTTCCTTGTTCGATTTAATTCATTTAAAATTAGGAAATCATACTTAGGGAAACCTTAACCTGCAAAATTGAACCTCAAAAATATTAAATAAAAAATGAGTACATCGAGCGTGTAAAAATGAAATTAAACCTTTGCACATTGACCTTGGCAAAATGAACCTGGGTGCATTGGCTGCAAAATAACTCTGAAAAACATGAAATCGAAATGGGTACATGGAGCATGTAAAAGATGAAATACTACACATGTTCTCTAAGATAGGATTAACTAAGTTAATAATTTAACTAGCATTGGAAAACTAAGTCAATACTACCTCATTTAACTAGCATTTATTTTCAAATAATCAAGTATCAAAACCAACGAGTTATGATGATATCTATGTGAATCGTAAAAGTAAGTCAATACTACCCAATTTAGCTAGCACTATAAATATTATTCAAAGACACAATGATAAGCATTAAAATTTTGTTGAATACATCTAGTTACTTTTCATGTCTTCACTGCTAAGTTTTGGTACAATTATAGAGTATCACATTGTGATGTAGATGTAGTCTAAATTAAAAATTTTAAATTACACCATTTATTACTATATCTACTAAACATAATACAATGACCACAAGGTACCACTACTCATACTAACATGACAAATAATTGAGCTACCACTATAACAAATATATTTTCACTACCATGGACATAGATAAATTAGGGATTACTTTTTCACATGTATAAAAAAATATATAGATATAGTTTCCCATTGTTACTTCTATGACACTACTTATGACAACACTTACTTTAAGACAATCTCCCCTTAACAATAAGGACATGATTATTGAAGAAACCTAATTTAATAATATAAAAGAGAAACACATTTATTAAATTGGGACAAATATACTAACCTTGGATTTATCAAGGGAGGAATGGGGTCATATTACTATAAGTGAAAACCTCTTTTACAATGTGAACTTTTGAGTAAATTTTTGTATCATAATTATCATCTCAGCACTTATAGATCTATGTGAGTTCTCTTAAACAATTATATCTTAATTGTTTTAAAACTAACATCGGACATTAAGTCAAGCTGACTATTCACTTTCCAAGGCAGGGAATATGTCAACTTGGCAGTTACCTACATTATAACTTAATGTTAAATACTATTATGATTTTTTATATTAATATGAATGCTTCTAATATTTAATATATTGTTAAGTAGATTACCCATTGAATAATTAGTGAAGTATCTAATATTGGATGAGAGAGTTGTAAAGCTAAAATTTTGGCTACCACGAGTTAAATTTGGTGTTTGTATCATGTCATGCAAAATTAGATTTCACACCTCTCCAGGAATCAATCAAAATAATTTACATATACCAATCAAAGGCATTCAATAGATGGTTAAAGTAGTGGTTTGGAGGAGTTCATTGTCAAAAACATTTAAGGGTTTCCAAACTAGAGAAACAAGGACATTTGTTTGATTTATGGGCTATCGTTTGAAAATTTTCTATGAGAAGAGGAGTTGGTGGGAGTCATTATGGCAAGGGCTTGCACCTCTTCCTTTATTTCTTAAAGTAGGCTTGAAATAAGTGATTATAGATATATGATACATATAATATGCAAAGCACTCACAACACAATAATATTAAACATTTGCATGAGACATAACTTCATTTATTTTCAATATATTTTTGCTTTAAAAAAGGAAATATATGCTACCATGATGCAATACGATGATTCACCAACATTGGGCACCAAACAAATGAATTGGACCATGGATGTTACGTACAATGATAATCATCCACGATAAACTATGATTATTAGCCACTCTGCAATCAAAGGCACAATGCAGGGAAAACATGTATCCATCTTGGAGAATAGTGGGGAAACCCAAAATTTTATTTATGCACAGTTGGTGGAGTGTAGAGGCATTCATAGATTTATATATATCCTGAACAATGTGGGCGAGAGAGGATGCCCATGCTTCACCTAAGTTATCTTCTTGATTGTTGGTTATATATGTTGAGGATATGGTTGATGGGACAAATTTTGAGGACATGGTTGATGGTTCGATATTGAATTCAAAATCCTCCTTTAACCCTTTAGCCAAAAAGATGTCTCCTCAAGTATCTCCAATAATATCATATGAAGAGTCATAATATTTAACTTGCAATTATGGCCCACCATGATCATCTAATAATTAATTGAAATAGCAGTAGACCCCAATTGAGGGATTGTGTGGATCATATGGTGGGACTGTGCTAGTGGGAACCCTATATAAATGACTTGAAACCCCCTTGATTTTCTACCTTGATGGCACTCATCTCCCAAATTTCTTGTTGGATACACAAGTCTTGAAAACAATACAAGGAAGATGAGAGGAAGTTGACAAGGACATTAGGTTGTCATAGAACATCATAAAGTGCATCCACATGGATGAACATGGAATGGGAATTAAGGTCATAAAGTCATAAAGGTCACAAAGGTGCATCAAAATATTTTTGGAGTGTCCCAAAGGTAAATATACAATTCTTGTCTCCTATAAAATAAAACATACATTTATTGTGGTGATAGTAACCACAAGATTCTTAGAACTAGTGGTATAGTGTTTGGCAATGAATGAATAAGCAAGAAAAGGGGGAAAGCATCTAACAAATATGGTTAGAGTACGCATCAAATTCCCCATCCTTGAACGAAATGGTAGTTTACACAGGGCTCATGAGAGAATATGGGATGGAGGGTAGATTGGCATGGTCAGAAAATGAGAGAAGAGTTTTATCTACTAAAGGAATATGGGATGGAGGTTATGTCTAAGTTCAGGGAGGCTTTTAGCTTTTTTGAAAAGGATGGAGGTGGATGTATCACGACAAAGGAGCTCAGGAAAATAATGCATTCTTTGGGTTGAAACCCCAATGTATTTTAGAAGTGGTCCAAATGTTTTATATTCAATAATTCAGTCTCGAATACAATCAACCACAAAAGAATAGTTATAATATTCCTATAAATGCAACATATTAAATACACCATTCCAAAATGATTTTTCTGAGGAGAATCAAAGAAATCGATGAGTGTGGCTATCCATTGCCTCCATACATAGTAGACAACAACTAGGCTCACTCTGTCCTTTACGACACATTGTCTCATGCCAAGATGAAGCCAAAAATATACGTTTACTGATATTCTTAAGCAGAGTGAAAATATGACGCCAATATACAGAGATTCTCTGAAGGACTGCTCAAGCTAGAGTCAACTTGCCTCCTAGGGAGAGCCACCTCTGTGCCCATGATAAAAGTTTACAGTGGATTTTCTCTATAAGTCAACTCCAATCCTTAATTCCATAACAATTAGGTTGGAGCATAAATCTAAGATTTTCAAAATATGCATCCAATGCAATGGAGATAACACCAAAAATATGATAAATCTCCAATACCAATGCATCATCTCGGTAAGAAGAAATCATATGAGATTTATTATTATTCATATGGAGTGCAGATACCGATCAAAAGAGGTCAATCTACCAAATAGTAACACATCATCGACAAATATCAAAGGAGTAGCTGTGACTTGTCCACTACACAATTACATTTAATCCATCTACCTCCACACCTGCAACCAAAAATACTGCCCTTGTGAATTTTGTGACTAATTCTTCCACAATCCAATATTTTATCCTCATTGTCTTCTTCTCGCAAAAGTTGTCATAGATACTTTTAAGTAGGGATATTGTCTACTAACAAATATTCTGTAATTTGCCTCCACCATCCTTGTAGAAATTATGGTGTAGAGTTGCAACTACTTATGAAGTTTTAATCAAAATCACAAGACACAAACCTACTCTATTGCTCTCTCGAAGTTAATTCACCATTTAGAACAAAACTTTCATACATGCAATAAGAAATAACACACATGCACACATAATTTTTCCCGAGGAAAGAAATATGCTAAAAAACCCAATCTTTGTTTGCAGCATTAATATGATGAATAGAAAAGTATTGCAATTTATTTGCTCAACTGAGCATAACCTGCAAGTGAATAACCTGTCTCTCGTCTCACTGAGAATCTATAACCCAGACTTAGTAAATTTCTACCTCTATTTGAGCCCATATTTCCTTGCGCAATTCCTTGAGAAATTAGGCAACTATTATTTAGGAATTTTTACAAAATGGATTGTGAAATTCCCACGGTTGATCATGTGACTACATGCAACACCTGTACACTCAAGGCTAGTCTACAATTGATGTTACATTGCCTTGTAATCTCCACCATATTTGGGTAACTTGAATTCTCCATGCACTAGATATTTTGGGTTGATTGATCAATTAATTGGATGATCATTGAGTTTGACTAAAGTCCCACTGCACAATTGGCCTTCCACTAGTATGGGCTCTGAAATGTTCCATGATAAGTGCTTATTCTTAGGGCTTGGTTTTCAAGGCAAAGTCCAACGTTCACTCTAGACTAACTATGATCATCAATAACCACTTGGTGAAAGCTAGTAGTCAACATGTAAACCAACCACACAAGAATTTGAAACTGAATAGGTCAAACTGAAAATTAAGTATGTTAACGCAAGAGTTCAATAATAACTTGAATTTAGTTACTCGTGCCTACTAGGGAGATATTTCCATTAAAGGAAATCATAACACAAGAAACAACACAACAAAGTATAAGTGATCTGAATGATGATTTTACCAAATATGTAAGTGAAGGACTCAGAAATTTATAATGATCATGGGAATGATAGATCTCGAACAGAGCATGATGATGTTGTTGGGGAAGGATATATCATTGTGGAGGGATGGATTTAGTTTCTAAAAGGGTCTCAACTCAATCTACCCAGTTGGATGGATTGTTTATCTCAGATACATTGAGATTGGTTAAATTCAGCTTATCGGGTTCATGAGGGTAGGAGAGGGAGGCGAAATAGAGATGGGAAGCTTAACAGTCATCCAAAAGGAAAATATATGCCTGCATTTAAAGGTAAAAGGAATTCTAGGGGGTAATTTGATGCAAACAAAGGGTGAATTATGCTTCCCTGAATGGAAATCATGAGACTGTGTTTAAGATTCACCATAAATGATAGTTTTGAGAGTGAGTTTGCAGAGAATGAACCATGCTCATTGGTGGGATGGCATGACCATGCTTATTGGATGCTTATGCGTAGATTTAAATAAATTGCATTAGATTGTCCTAGCTCGAGTGGTTTATACCATAGGATTGTGCAATCAAATAATGCCACATCATCAAAATGATTTGTGAACGATTTGGTGGAATGCAAATGGGAGAGACAATAGTTTACCCATATCCATGAGATCCATTACCGATTTACCTTGTGCTAGAAGTATTTGATCCACCACCATAAGCCCCCGATAATATGATCTTACATGCAACCAATCAATTAACTCTTTTAGTACCTTTTAAAGAGTTTTTCCTTAGGGCTTTGTCCCACTTCCATAATCCATTGCTATGTTTCAACATGCTTTTTTGATTTTATGTTATGGAAAAGCTTATAGATCATTCTCAATAAGTTGGTCAATGTAAGCGTGGATCCAACCTTAGCCATGAGTGAGAATGATGAGTCACAAAGATAGGGTCAGTTTTGAGACTCTTCTTCGAAGGATCTAGCTCTAACTTTATGGAATTTATTGGGCTTCACTCATTACCTTTCAATACTACTATTCTCCTATCATGGGTTTAAACACATAACCATTGAAGGTAGTCGGTAAAGTTTCTTTAGTGAATTGTCGCATCAATGGCCCATAAAATAGATTTTTGGGGCTCTGCATTGTGAGTCTAGCTGGGAAAATTGAGCCATAGAGATAGGTGAGAGCTCTGCATATATCACTAAAGGTATTTCAAGAGGTTATTAGTCTATTGGCTATAGAATTAGACTCTTTTTATTTGTAACTTAGGGAAATGGAAAATTTGTGGAGACAAGCTCCATTCTTCTTCTTTCACCTAGGCATGTCAACGTTCAGGTGATGGAAGTTTGGGGTAATGGTTACATATAGACTACTAGGAAGACCATGTAGTAGGATGCCCTGCTCGAGGGAATTTCACAGGTGTCAACATTGGTTAAATTTCTGCTAGATTGGCTGAACAATAATTGTCATGTACAAAATTGCATATGTCATGAACAAAGACTCATCTTGGAATAGGTGAAAGAAAGTGAGAGGCTTGTTAAAGACTTGATAAACAAGGATATAATCCTGAAATGAAGAAGGCACTTCTGGTGCACTTTTCATATTTATTTTGGTCCAAGGAACTAACACATGATGAAGTAGTCATTGCTATGCAAATTTTGATTCCTCTTATGTTTGTCCATGCCTTTCAAAATGGTCATGCTATTGATTCTTCTATTATAAAAACTGTTGTTGAAAAGATGATTGATCCACTTGAAAGGATAAGTGCAGAATACAGTGAGCCCTTAAAGACATAGTTTTTGTAGCTACCAATGCACTTGTTGAAGTATGTCCTTAATGATCTTATGGAACGTAAAAAGGAACTTGAAAATTTAGTGGAAAACTATCTCAATCAAAAGGAAAGTTCCAACAAGTCGTGTGCCTTTGTTATGTTTTTCCAATGTCTCCAGGCTCATGAAGTTCTTGTGAAAACCATACTTCAAACATTTATTTAGATTTAAAAAATGTCCCAACCAGAGAACAAGGATATAGTTAACCAAGCTCTGCATATATTCATACCACAACTATCACATATATTTGTCTTGGTAGAAAGAAAGATACCTCTAAGGATCCATTATATGAAGGAAATACTAGTTAAAGAGTGCCATTCAATTTCTAATTTGGTTCACATTTTCGAGCTTACTTACAACATTCAAACTTGTTTTATAGCTACCAAGCCCAAATTGTGTCATAGATGCTAAATTTTCTCTGTCGCCTTGGACTATATCAAAACACTCCCCCAAGAAAAAACATCTAGCTATAGAGCTCATTGGGCTTCTTGTTGCATGGGAAAAACAACATCAAGCATAAGCACAGGCAACATCAAACACAAAGGGGCATGTTCAGTCTATGGATATGCCACTTTTGACTCCAGTTGCAGGAGGTTAGATGATCAGAGTAAGAGTACATGCAAAACATCCATCTGATGCTTCAAGATTTCTAGATTCTTTCACCAAGAAAGCTAAAAAATAAAGTGGCCTTCCTAATTTTGAACCCAAGGATAAAGAAATGTCTACAATATATAGAGAGATGTTAAAGCTTCTCTCGGAGGCTTTGGAAGTTTGGCTAGCAGTTAATGTAAAGCTCAATAATTTGGAGGCTATAAATTGTTCACAAGAAAACGATTATGGTAGGAAATCCTACATCTAAAATATATTTCCCTCAAAACTATCACGAATTGAGTGAGATCCCCATACAAGAACCAAAAAAGGGGGTAAATTTTTTGTAAAGATATATCATCTTCTTACCATTTAATTGGATCTTACCTAATTTGGAAAGTAGGAAACAAGGCTGGCTTCCATGTGGCTACAAATTTTTGGATAGGCAAAGACGTACACTACAAAATCCCAAGTCAGCTCATGAAGCCTTTTAAGCTTTAAAGGCATTTAGCACTTAGTAGATCTATATTTCCCACACACTCACCAATCCCTAGATTAGGTCTAGAGTAGTAATATCAACTTGGGGCTAATGCGGTCAACAACAATCCAATGGGAGGAGATGAGGCTTCAACCAAATAAGGCTAGAACCAAGAGGTGAGAAGAGGATTCAAATGCTTGGAGTGAAAATCCAACCTAGGGTACCTACTCAATTAAATTGGCATATGAATTGACTTTTAACCACCAACAAATCCAAGACCCACCACCTTCGTAGCGAAGCATTATCTGAAGGTCAAGGCTCCCCCCAAATCTATCTGCTTCACATAGTTGGCACTAAGAAATACCATTTTCACATGCAATAATATTTGATGCAAAATTTTGGAAGGCCCAACCAAATGTCCCCTACATGAAAGAGAGATGGTAAATCACTTGTTCATAAATTGCCACTTTTATCTAGAGGTTTGAAGCACCATTGGGACACCTTCCCTTTTAAAGGAAACTAGGTAGGGAATTCACTAAAGCAAGCCCCTAATTGGATTAT
>APFE031511249.1:0-12565 GCA_000404065.3 Pinus taeda
AAAATGGCTAAAGCAATTTCTATTTATACTTATTTATAATATTAATACAAATAATACTTCACACTCAAAAAAGTAGCACTAAAAATTATAAGTGTGTGTGTGTGTAACAATGAGGGAAAATTTGGATTAAGAGATTAGAGGGAGGAGAATGAGGGAGTAGGTGAAATGGAATCTAGGGTTTCAATATCTTTGGGTTCTATGAACATTGCGAACACCTTCATATTTCATGGAACTTATTTTGTTTTCCAACCAAGGTTTATCTCATATTGGCTCGACTCTCCTGTTTGCGTCAACTCTTTACATCTAGCGTTGGAATTTTTAGGAGATATTGTCCATGCAGGTGGGGCTTACGAATCATATGTGAACTCTCAAAACCTGAGTCACGGTCCACTCAAATACTCTGAGACGCATGGAGCATTACAACAGGGCTTAGACTCTATTCCCCCAATGGGCCTCATCTATAGATGAATCAACACGATTTTAAGGTTTACACTCCACATTCACAGAGGAAAATACTATGGAGCAAAAATCTCATTGATACATTTCATAGGTGTTCCGTTTCTCTTGATCATTGATAATATTTTACCCTATGTAAGTTGCATCACATCAGGGTTCTGTCTTGAACCAACAATCCCTATTTTCTTGGGGTTTTCAAATTTTAAGTGGCATGCCTTTATGGGTTCATTATCCACTAGTGGAACTCTTCTCCCCTACTTTCTATGGTGACATAGAACAAACCCTTTCAATTTAAAAAAAAAAATTCAATGGGGTTTCAGCTTCCTTCTGGATCAAGATCTCAAAAACAATAATATCCTTAAAAAAAATTGTACAAGATTAGGGCTTGCTTGTATCATTCTAGTGTTTACAAGTTGAAGGGAAAATACTTCAAGATTTAAACTTGCTTCAAGAATACAAAAGTCACAAAAGACTCAACAATTAGTCTTTGCACTAGGTTGTGTCAGGATGCACTTGGTTCAAGACCAATAGTTGGTCCATCAAACTCCTTTAAGGATACAGTTCAGGTGAAGGCACAAAACCCTAAAAATAAAACCAAAACATCCCAGGACCATACATTATGGATCAAATGGAGCAAGCTCCATCCATGGAGGTAAACATCCCTCAAGTATCCTCCCTATTCACAACTCTAGATTTGAAAGCCATTATTTGTAGGTTTAATGGCTTCTGGCCAAAACTAGAAACATGACATCAATGGGTGTTCTCATCATGGTCACCTAATTTTGGCATTTAGCTTTTCTCTAAGGGATTCTTTATGGTCCTATTTGATACACAAAAAGAATTGAATATTGTTCTAAATGATAGGCCATGGTAATGAGGCAAAGCTGGACTATCTGTTACTCTGTCGTTCCCTGGTTTCGATGCGACCTCCATGGTGGTCACTTCTATCCCAGTTCGGGTTAGGCTTCCAAATATTCCTCTTCCATTCTGGCACCATCAAGTCATTGAAGATATTGGGAACAAACTAGACAAATTTAAAAAAATGGACCTGGAAAGAACAAAAAAAGGAATATTTACTTTTGCTAGGATCTATGTGGAGATAGATCTAAGTAAAGGATTACTAGATCATATCACTCTAAATCATAAGAGTTTTTAGTGATCTAAAATTATTGACTATGAGAACACAACCTTCAGATGTCACTTCCAAACAAGACATCTCTAGAACTCATGTCATATGGCGAAAAATATCCCAAAAATAAAAAAGTAGCGGACAAACAGATCCAAAAGATGGTAGTTTAGTGATCTTACTATCTCAGAGGAAGAGGAGGATGAAAAATACAGAGATACAACTAGATAAAACCGAAGGGATTGGAGAGGGGGAGAATGTGGCTCAGGTTGATTCTACTCCTCCTACATAGTTGAGACTAGATCTTCATGAACAACAAGCCACAACTGGTTCGGGGGGCACCAAATGAGCTCATTTCTTAGAGGGTTCACACTCTGATAAAGACCCCCATTATTTGGAGGCGGGAAAAGATAGATAGATTTGGTTTTGGTTGACCCAAATCCTCATGGGTGGAAACAAGTCCAAAGAAGAGAGGGCAAAAAAGAAAAATCCAGCTCAAAATGATTCTTAGCATTACCTTTTTATTTCTTTTTTTCTTATCTATGCTTGATTGTACATGTTCATATCAGCTTTTGCCATGCATTGTTCTGCTCACAATTGTATTAACATTCTCCAGTCCTGAATCTCACAACATACACACTCTCTGTGTCTACAAAATGTAATTTTTATTTCTATTAATAAAAATTACAATTTTTTTTTCTTGTTTATATATATATGTATAATAATAATTTAAGACAATATCTTTTCATAAACAATTTTAAACATACCATATACCATATCAGTGCCTCCAATGTCTATAAACTAGATATCTTTAAATATAATAGTAAACTCAAATACTTGAACTCCAAATTGATGGTTTGAATTTTCTTTGAGTTTTAACCTCTTATATTATTTTAGTTTACTTATCACTATTTAAAAAACCTTATAATCATTAAGTATGTTTAAATTAAACACCTTGAGTCATCTTAAACTTCTAATCATCAATAGCCATTTTACTATATAATGTTAAATATTTATTAATATTTTATAAAATCACTATACACATTTACATGAAATAAATAAATAAATAAATAAACCAAACATAAAATTTTTTGATTGATCTTTACTTTTCTAATTCCTGATTTGATCTTAAAAATCAATATTAACTTAAAGATTTAAACTTCTCAAATAGTCATTAATAACTCAAGTTATATTTTTTTTATTAAATGTTTCATAAGAATCCCTATACACCATCTCACACCAAAATAAAGATGATATATCATCTCACAGCAAAATATTTTTGCTATAATCACACCCAAATAAGGATGTTATATCATCTCACACCAAAGAAATTGTGTTATATAATGATTCTATATTAGAGAAGTTTGGTAGCAAAGGAGTATTTAATTATTATTATTATTATTATTATATATATATATTATATATATATATATAGTAATATAATTATATATATATATATATATATTTATATTATATATTATATATATGGGATTTTAAATTTTAATTTATTAAATAGTTATAAACCAGATCACAAAAAAGATAGAGAAGATAGGATAACAACCTTAGAAATTAAAGACCTCTTCGAGAGGGCAAACCTCCTTATAATTACAAAAATGAACAAATTCTGAGATGATATAAAATGACAAGACCTCCTTTCTATATATAGGAGTCTAAGGAGTCATAATATAATCAGAGCTGACATAACAATAATAATGTAAGGGCACAATAATAACAATAGTGGCTTCTATGGGGCACAATAATAACAATATGTGGACTACACGAGCACTACAATATAATAAGGGGGTTGTACTAATAACAATAACGGGTTACACTAGTAGTATAGGGACCTAACATGCCCCTCTCCTTCAAAAGTGTTATCCTCAATGCTTGAATAGTTATTTATGCTTTTGTATAAAATTCTTGTCCTCCCATGTGGAATCTTCAGCGGGTAAGTTCTTCCACTTGATGAGATATTCTAAAATTGATCAATTTTGTCGTTGTTGGGTTCTTGTTTCTTTGACTGCTCTAGGTTCCAATATGATTTTTCCTTCCTCGTCAAGTTCTGGAAATATTGTTTGAATTGGGATCTTCTGCAACTTTTGAATGAGTGGCCACACTTTTTCATCCTTCTTCCATTTATCCCTTGCTTCATTTATCCAATTTGGTTTGATAATAGAAATAGCATAAAACAATGCTTCCACACCCTCATCCTTTCTTGAGAGTGCATCTACAACAACATTTTTCTTGCCTTCTTTGTAGATGATTTCAAAGTCATAACCAAACATGTTTGTGACCCATTTTTTTTGTTCTTCTAAAGATAATATTTGTTCTAAAAAGCATTTAATACTATCATGATCCATTTTTACCTTGGGTGTCTTCCCATTAGGCAAGGTCATCATTTCTTAAGTTCATGTAGTATTGCCAACATTTCCTTCTCATAAATAGCTTGCTTGAGATGTAGCCGTAAAAATAACCAATCACCTACATCGAAACTTCTTTCACTGCAATGTTGATATGCCTGTTGTTTCATTCGATTCTGCACCAAAGTGGCATTATCCTTTAAAAGTTGGAGAACTTGTTGTTGATGCTCGATGTGATATTTCACTGCTTGAATCATTTTCTTCTTGATATGTCCTTCTATATTGAGAGTTTGAGGGGTGGTAATTTCTTCCAATGCATTACAAGATATGGTTGGATTCATTTCTTCATGCTCGATGTGATGTTTCACTTCTTGAACATTTTTCTTCTTCATATGTCCTTCTATATTGAGAGTTTGAGGAGTGGTAACTTCTTCCAATGCATTACAATATATGGTCAGATTCATTTCTTGATGCTCGATGTGATCTTTCACTTCTTGAACATTTTTCTTCTTGATATGTCCTTCTATCTTGATAGTTTGAGGAGGGGTAATTCCGGCCAATGCATTACAAGATATGGTCGGATTCATTTCTTTTTTCTCGATGTGATCTCTCACTTCTTGAACCTTTTTCTTCTTGATATGTCCTTCTATCTTGAGCATTTGAGGAGTTATAATTCTTTCCAATGCTTTACAAGATATGTTCAGATTCATTTCTTCTTTCTTTGGGGTTCTTTCCTGGAGTATATCCTCTTCTTTTGATGTTTCTTGATACTTTTCTTCCTTCTCTTCACAATCTATGTAAAATAATTTCTTCTCAGCACACTTATGACGTTTAATGTATTTTTTATCATAATTGTAACAAAGCCCTTTTTCTCTTTTTTTCTTCCAATTGTTGTGGTGTAACCGTTGTAGGTTGTGGAAGGCTAGGAGAGACAACACTTCCATCTTTATAGTTGTGAGGGGTGGACTTCCTGGTTGCCATAATTTTTCTTTCCACTTTGCAACAAAGCCCTTTTTTCTCTTTTTTCTTCCAATTTTAGTATCCAATTTACCGGATCCTTGCCATCAAACTTCCTCATCTCAATTTTTCTTGATTTTAGGAGCTCGATGTTGCAACGACTGTAACTCTGTAGTTTCAGATCTCCAAGTTCTTAACTTTCTTCTTATAGTAGCTCTCTGAGTTCTCTTTCTAACCCCGCAAGTCTGATTAGAATTTGATTATCCAATAAAGAGTTATTCCAAATCTCCCACGGTGGCCTGATTATAGACTAGTTCAGTAGAGCGAACTTGTATAACGTGGCACGTCTCACTATTTCGACCTTAGTACTTGAAATTGATATACAGAAAACTACATACAGTCCTCTTTCTGAAGCTTCATACGAAATTTCAACTTGATGCTCAGAACAAAAGTTATGATGATTTTCCCAAGGTGACCTTTTTGGAACGTAATTCAGGGGTGTGCAAAAACCCTAACTTCCTCATATTATATCTATGAAAATATAGCGAGACAAGATCTGAAATTTAGATTCAAGGTTCAGACCGATTTCGTCTCAAATGGGTTTTGTTTGTAGCTTTTGAAACTTCGTAGCGAAAGAGGTATAGCGAAATTTCCACGATGACCTATTTTAGATGAAATTCTAGAGCTTGCAAAGACCCTAACTTCCTCAGATCATATCTCCGAAAATATGGAGTAAAAATATCTGAAATTTGGACACGAGGTTCAGATCGATTTCTTCTCAAATAGGTTTTTTTTGTAGATTTTGAAACTTTGTAGAAAAAAGGTTATAGTGAAAATTCCACAATGACCTGTTTGGGGCAGCAAAACCCTAAAATCCACAGCTCTAATATCAAATGTTATGAAACCAGATCACAAAAAGATAGAGAAGATAGATCAATGCCTTAGAAATAAGCCTCCTCGAGGGGGAAACCTCCTTTATATTACACAAATTAACAATTGTTAGATGATACAAATGACAAGACCTCCTTTCTATATATAGGAGTCTAAGGGGTCATACTATAATCAAAGCCGACATAACAATAATAATGTAAGCGCACAATAATAACAATACTGGGCTTCTGTGGGGCACAATAATAGTAAATATGGGGACTACATGGGCACATCAATATAATAAGTGGGTTGTACTAATAACAATAAGGGGTTACACTAGTAGTATAGGGACCTAACATAATATATATTTTTTTCAAAGGGACTGTAAATTTTTATTTCTATTTTTTTTTGTAATCTTTTAAATATTTTTTCAAGATATAAATGGATTTAGTATTTTGAAAATTATTGAACACTTAATTAAAAAACAAAACAAAAACACTAGAAAAATATCTAAAAACTATACAAATACATATATGTGACTTTATGTGGAAATAACCCTCACCATATAAATGTTCTGTTTTTAAACTTAGGCCCTCACAAATCAACATCTTGTTTGCTAGGAATTTATAATTACACTAAATTTTTTTAAGCCAGATGTCTTTAGTGAGACTTTTTAGAAGCTTTTCCAGTGGGTTTTTCAGGTCTAATTTCTCTAAAATCCGTCAGGAATTTATTGAAATCACAAGCTTGATGGGTAACCCCTACACAATCGAAGTGCCCTATGGGTTTTTCAAGGTGCTGAATCCATATACAGTCAGAAAACCAATTTAAATAACACAAATTAAGATTTCACCTCAAAATTTTCCATCGGATTCCAAAACCAGAAAGTACAAAAGGTCACACTAAAGACAACTCTTTTTTAAGGGGAAGGTGTCTTCCAGTTCAAGACAACTATCCTACAAAAACACCAAAGGGTATGATCACTTTACTAGACATCTAATAAAAATTGTTATTTATCATCAAAGTTGCTTGATTGCAACTCTAAGAGAAATCGTCAATTCAATAATTTTTGAAAATATTAGCTGAATTATTCAAAGTTTATCATTCTGTAATCTATTCAAAACCAATTGGTTGATGGATTACTTAATTATTTCAATCTCATTCTTACACATTTCAAGATCTTAAATTATGAAACTCTTACAACACCAGAAATGGGAAACCGAATGAGAAATAGTGCCAAATATATCTCCCTCCTTCCTCTCATCACACATAATGCTTTATTCTAAATATTCAATGATTTAGTGAATATCTTTTATTACTCAAAATATACACCGCATTTAATTATGTTTGTTGGTTTGGTGTAAGTCTACGCGTTATTTTTAAATTCAACAATGGATTTCTATTAATATAAAAAAAAGTTTACAACTTTTCCAAAAATTACATTTTCAAAATTTGCTTCTTACGTGCCATGACAATTTTGTGGATTTACTTGACTGAGAGTATGGAAAAAAGCTAGTTGGATATAGGAAAAAAGAGGTTAGCTTTGACATTTAGACAATCATACTATAAACAACGTAGACTAGTCTACTACTAACAACTAGACAATCATTGTAGACTAATAACCATATACGCATAAACATGGTTTGAGATACAAAAAAAATGAACAAAACCAAGAGTAATATTTCCTTTATATAATCCAACATGTCAAAATCTGATTGGACTCCTTAGTCCAAAATGATGACTCGTGAAGTAGTTGAGTTAGCTTGGGGAGAATAGATTTTAGATCACTGGATTCACTGTAATGTGCACATTTTATTATTCCTTCATTTGAATTTTTTTCTAATTTAGAGGTAGATAGTGATAATAGATAATTGTATTCCATGAGCAACAAACATTGGGCAAAGTATAATAAGCTTGTAATCATATTCATCTAATTTAGAGGTAGATAGTGATAATAGATAATTGTATTCCATGAGGAACAAATGTTGGGTAAAGTATAATAAGCTTGTAATCATATTCAACTCGATTGTGTGGTGCCTTATCTCATCTTTTGTTGATAGTGTGGAGTCTTAGGACTAGTAATCAATTTTATTTGGATCCATGTGGTCTTTTACTGATATTTTATTGTTTGCCACTGCTTATTAAAATACTATGTTTGGCTAAGGTCATTTGACAATTTAATTTATCTCACGTTTGGGTAAAGTCATTTCACAATTTATCTATCCCGTTATAGAAGAATTCTAAAAGAGATCATCCTCACCATTGTTTCAAGAACATCATCACCATTGTTTCATGGACATTCTCGTAGGTTAACTTGGTTTTTTTTGCTATGATTAAAAGAAAACAAACAAACATCTGCATAGATAAATACCAAAACTTATACCTTTTATGAGTGAAAATGGTATTGAGAAAAATTATCCTCACCATTATTTCAAGATCATCATCTTCTCGTAAACTAACTTGGTTTTTTTTACTATTTTTAAAATAAAAAGCAAACTTTTACGTGAACAAACACCAAAACTTGTACTTTTAGATTGTACTTTTATGAAGTGACTCTACTTAAAGCAAAATTGATTAATAGATATTCACTTCAATTCTCTCTATTTATTAATGAACCAATAATAATATATGAAAGTGAATTATATTAAAATAAAAATAAAAAGTCAAATAAAAATGTAAAATAAATTCGAGACGTCAGATATTTTAGATAAGCTACTCACTAATGTAACAAGGAGTCAGTGCTCTATGGGCAAAATTCTAGGGGACGCAATTGAGTCGTGTTGTAACTACGATACCCCTCGATAAATTAAGCTATAGTCTCACATACTTCCCAACCTCAGCTTGTTCGATCATCACAATCTCAACGCAGGTTGATAAAGCTATTCCAATTTTGCATCAAACGCACATGGATTGAGTAAAAGTGTTACTGAATAAATAAATAATGATGGCAAGAAATTTTCATTTATTAATTATAAAAATTAGATTATTTTATAATATAGGTTTTATAATTTTAATTTATTATTAATAATTATTAAATTATGATTGGATTAATTTTTTATAAAATATTTTAGTATATTTTTTAATAATATTCATAAATTCAAAATGGAAAATTTCTTAAAATAATTATAGTTTTTTGTTTTTATTAAATTAATTAATAAATAAAAATTTATAGAATTAGAGATAGTAGACTTTTGGATTGTTGGTATTGATTATATTATAAAAAGTTATTTATAATGTTTAAGAATTTATGATTAAATTTGTTACATGTTTTTATATTTGTCTCTAACTCAATATAGTTAATTTTTTTATATAAATATTAATATAAAAAATGATATGTTTTTTAATTTTAGCAAAGTGAAATGTATCATGAATAAGTGTTTTCATGAGCCATTTAATTTATATGGATGTTTATTACAATACCATGAGCCAATACCATGGCTTATTAATACCACATGCTCAAAAGACCATAACACATATCAATATGACACATGTTCATATGACATTTTTTTAATTAATCAATCTAATTATAGAATTAATATATAAATTAAACACAAATATACATTTTCTAAAAACATGTAACAATATTCTTAATCATGGAAATTCATCCTCACTTTATCATGGAGATTCTTAACCTGTAAATAGGTTTTGTTATATGACATTTTTTGTAAATAGATTTTGTCATAATACCATGGGCACCATGGCTTATCAATACCATATGCCCAAAAATGATAACTCGTTTCATATGACACCTCTTATATCATTTTTTAAAGTTAATCAATGTAATTAAAAGAGCAAAAAAAAAGACATAACTACTTTGGAAATAAATCACAACCTTTGATTTATGTAACTATTAAGAATATTCTAGAATCTTCTATGGAGGTTATATCCCTACCATCCAACCAATAATTATTGCATTTGAATACCCCGTCCAAGGCATCTAACATTGGGGAGCTTCAGTAATCTCTAGATTTGAGCCCACTACCAACATTGTTCAACTCCTTTGAGAGAAATGAGAGTGTCTTAATGACCTTATTTGGTTGGACACTTTGCACAATATAATGCCATGTGGATAACTACATCACATATTTTATCCCATAATTTCTAGATATTGTTGTAATATTCATGCATGTTGTTTAAATAATGTATAGGGATTTTTTATTCTTAAGATTTGCAAGAAAACTATACAAAATTAAAATATTTAAAAATAGTTCATACTTAAGTGAATAATATATTTACCATTAGTTACTTCACACTATAATTTAAGCAAGCCTTTGTATTAAAAAAAGAATAAGAATAAGATGTAAATAAATATACTTACCAAGAGTTACTTCCCACCATTATTTATGTAGGGGGAAAAGTGTAAATGTGTAGACATCCAAATTTATTAGTTCCTACCAAAAGACTAATACAAGTTTTAATGTTTTATACAATTTTTTTTTGAACATAATTTCTAACTTGAGCAGAAGACATTAAGCTACCCTGCAACACTTGTTCTAAATAAATTATTAATTTTACATTCAATACATTTACATATAATCAAAATTTAATCTCTTCTCGTATTATTTTATTTAATAGCCATATCCAATCAATTTTAAAACATGGTTATTAATATGTTTATTTAATTTTAATATATATATATACAGACACACGCTAAAAATGTTAATAGATTTTTTAAAAAATTATATACCAATATAAAAATTATTATAATATTAAAAATATTATGTTTTTAAAAGTATTATTTACATAGTAAAATGTTAATATAATCAGCCTAGATATATCTTAACTTCGAATCTATGAAGTGTCGAGAGGGATCAAATCTCTATAGGTATAAACTTATTTTCTGAATGCAAAACTTTAAGGTTTGATCCCTCTGGGAGTTTGATAGGTTCAAAGTTAAGATGAATCTAGGCTCGTCTAATTATTAATTTTATTTTTTAGGTTAATTTCTATTTTTATCTAATTTCACTGAGTCAAAATGTTTTAATTAATAATTTTATATTTATTTTCATTTTTAATTTTATGTAATTTGACCAAGTCAAAATGTTTAGATAACATAATATAACTGGACATTACAACATCTCTTCCATACTAGGATGGAAAGTGTTAAGCCTCCACGCTAGTGGCAACTCTAAGTTCACTTGTGAGGGTTGTGCGTGACCGACTCACCTTTTTGTTTCACCACTACTAGAGTGTTCAGACTATGCCTACTACCAACACTTAGCCAAATTATTATTCAAGTGTTCTTCTACTTGAGTTATGCAGCGAAATTATCATAAATTTAGTTTATTTATCTTCTTTACAATTTACTTCATAAATCTCGCGGTATCAATAAACAACAATAACAATAGTGTACACACACGTTATGAAGGGAGGGACAAATCCCAATAGTTCGCCCACTATAATATTAACTTCTACAAATATTTTACAAAGTTACAATTTACAATGTTCATCTTTACAAATCGTGCAACGTACCCAAACTTCTGCCCACTCATGCATCCTGTTTTTGCAACCCAATATGACTTATGCCTAAACGTGATTCTTCCCTGAACATTGTTTTGTTGGTTTGTGTAGCCCACACTCTACCTGCACGTCCAACAGTCACCCCTACCTGAATGTGGCACTTGCGGTTTTGCCCAAATTCCTTGCCTGTGGTCTATGACTCTTCTTATCGTGCAAGAGGCCTGTGGGCTTACAGGAAACCCCAAGTTTTGTGCTAGTGAAATTTCAGAAGTTTCCCTTAACTAGACACTTGCCTTCCTAGTCCACCCTGGGTGGGCTCATGGATTTTCGGATTGTTCTTCCCAAGTAGCACTTCCCTGCACATTCCCTGAACTCGTCTGAATTGTTCATCCACACTTTGCCTTCGCACTTATGTTATGAACTTGTGTGAGTTGCTTGGTGATGCCTTGAATGAATTCCATCCTCTGTTTACTTATACACCTTTCATCCAAGTGTTTTCCCAAGCAATGTGTCCATTCACCTTCAAGCCGACCCGTTCAGCTACTTGACTGACATGCTCAGCCGACTTGTGTTGTGTTGAACGCGCCCCTTCACCACGATCCAACCTGTTTTGTGTTCGAGTGGGCGCTCCTTGCTAGTTTCGCACACGCCCTCCCATCCGCACCTTTCCTTGGTCGCTCGCCCCTTCGTCGCACGTCGCACCCACGTTCTCTACTTGCCCATCGCTCACCTACTCGCTACACATCACACACGCTCCACGATTTGGGCGAGCAACCACCACTATGCCACATCATACACTTGTCAATTAGACATGTTCGAGTGCCCCTGCTTAGCTTGGACATGCATCCTCCCTACTCACCCACACATTCAATTAAACATGCCCATCGCCCATCAGTCCAACTCGCCTTGATTATGTGCATTCAATTTTTCAACTCTCTCGTCTATGTTGGTGGGTGGTCATGAGCATTTGCCAACTCAAGGCCCTGAAATCCTCCCCCACTTTAAAAATGTTATCACCCTTGACAACACCATCCTGGAAAACCCCATTGCAAGACTAAATGTCGCAAAGTGTCATCAACTCCAATGTCAATTGTCCCTGTTGCATGAACTATCTACCTCCATCGCATGAACCTCCATCAAGGCTCATGACTATATGTGGGTAAGACTCCTCAATCCATGGTCATCATCCACAACTTGTCACAATCCTCCATACTATTGAGAAATGGAAACAAGAAATTCCAGTTTAATTTGTCGTTGAATTAAACTGAGAATTTAAATTGAATTCTATTCTTATAGCAACGTGTAAATAGTTAATTAAGTTTAATTAACTTAATTA